>VDFB02177871.1:0-24575 GCA_007258455.2 Sequoia sempervirens | reverse complement strand
GTATAAAACTAATTTTGAGGTTGATTCAATTGAGGAGTAGGATTTTGAGCATGCCATTGTTGTTGACTCTGGTTTGACCATTAGGGATTTCTTGAGGATTGATTTTCCCATTCAAGTTGTCCCCAAGGGTAAGCTCCCCAATTAGGTGGTGCTTGAGGCCAAGGTGTCGCCCATTGATTATTATACCAATTTTTTGTGGGTCGCCAAGCAGGATTTGAGTTTTTTACATAAGAGAAATTTCCTCCAAGTATTTGATTCACAAGATTGATCTCCTCTTCAACCTGGGTTCTTTTCTTGGAATTCTTAATTGCATTAAGGATCTCGCATTGATCAATAGCATGACTCTTCTCACAAACTTGGTAAATGTCAACTTTGTCTAAGGGACATTCTCTTAATAGATGTTTGTTTCGACACCTAGGACAATAGATGGATAAGGTCTCGGGATTACATGTTATGGCCTATATTCCATCTAGTGTGGTGTTTAGTTGAACAAGAATGTCAGTTTTAAGATTTGATATCTCCTTACGCAGTTTTCTTATTTCATTGGAACCTCTAAAAAGAGTAGACTTACGGATACCTCCTCGAGTGTGAGAAATTCTGGCATAATTCAATGATATCATCAAGTCCAATTTGGGAGACATCTCCTTTTTCGATTAAATCAAGGCTTCTCCTAGCATCTTCATCAAGTCCCTTGAGAAATATGGTTTTCAAAATTTCTAAACTTATGGGTTCTCTGCCACATCATTTAGATAAGAAGATAAACCTATCTAGGTAATCTTCTAGGCTTTCATCTTCATTTTTCCTTAGTTTGAACAACTCATCCTTCCTATCGTTGACTCTATAATAACTCTGGTAGTTTTCCAAAAAGGAAAGCTCCATATCATCCCAAGAGGTTATTAACCTTAAATCTTATCCCATGAACCAATGCATTACAGTGTCCTTCAAGGTGGAGGGAAAAAGTTTCAATTTTTGGTTATCATTCTTTTAGTCATATGTTTGACACAGAACTTTAAAATCAAATAGGAACTGATTAGGATCTTCGAAGGATAAACATCTAAAAGTTGGCAAAAAGGTTGGTGAAATGTTCTTCATAGGGGTTTCATCATCTTGATTGATAGCAATAGGATAAGTAAATTTATGCGCTCCCCCTATTAGCTCAACGTCATTTCTTTGGTCACCCATTACGTTGAAAGGAATGTGTTCCTCTTCAAAAACTTTTTGTTCTACTTCAAAGGTTTTTTCTAATTGTTGAGGTTCTGGGGTATGCAAAGGGATACTTTCCTATACAAATGTTTGTTGTGATAGGAAAATTTTTGGGGTATACTAGAAGGTTTTAGGTTGATCCTACTCGATCAATTGCTCGATAAGTTCTTCAACTGAGACTTCCTCCTTTTTACTTGTTGTTGGAACATCTTTTTTTTTAGGGGGGGGGTTGGTATGTATCTTTTGTGGGGACCTCATTTCCTAACCATGCAGAAAAATAAGTCTGGCGACTATATATTTTTTGTTTTGTTTTTCTAAAAGAGCTATTCAAGCAATTTCCTACTAACACTAGAAAATGAAGGATCACTAGAAATGGTGCCAAAGAGTGATAGGTTGTCGTGAGGTCCTATCACTTTAGTTGAAAATGCATCAAGTATATCGACTGGGTAGTGTTTGAGGGTTGTATGCAATAGGAAACATCTTGACTAACTCTCTTAGTTTTTCTGAATGTTGAAACAATTGTAAATAGAAATTAAACTAAAAGGCCATTTAAACTAGAAAGCATAATTTTTTTTAAGCTAGAAAGCTTGAAATTACTAAGTTAGAAAGCATAAAATGATTAAACTAGAAAGCACATAAATTATCTAGAAAGAAATGCTTGCAATAAAACTCTA
This sequence comes from Sequoia sempervirens, assembly GCA_007258455.2. Classification (NCBI taxonomy): domain Eukaryota; kingdom Viridiplantae; phylum Streptophyta; class Pinopsida; order Cupressales; family Cupressaceae; genus Sequoia; species Sequoia sempervirens. The sequence continues at coordinate 22,698 of VDFB02177871.1, read as the reverse complement.
AAGTTTAAATGACAACAACCATCAGCTAACATCCAACTGTTAATAGAAAGTAAACTTAACATCCTATAACTGACAACCAGAGTAGGTGCTCTAAAATTTTAGATAAATAGAACTAAAGATTGTAAATTTGAACTACAACCTATGGGAATAACTAACAGAGCTCGACACATACAAATAACATTTATTCACATTTATCATATACAAAATAAAAATGACAGAATTGAAAACAAATATACTTCTCTATCTTACGAGATTCCCTCAAGTGGCCAGATCTTAGGTATACCTATGATTAATTCAAATCACATGAACTTATGTATCTTCAAAATGATTACATCAATGATAACTCCATTACACGAAACTACTAACTCAGAATAAGACTAACAAAGCTTATTTTATTCATATCAGAAAAAGTGTAGCACACAAACATAGTTCAAAGCATATTATAACAGCATAACGATATCATTGTTTCTAGTAGTTACATATATATACTAAACTGCTTAACAAAATCCTAGACTTCAGATGGTGGAAGATCACCATTGAAAAAGTCTTCTAACAGAATTTAAACTAACAAATAGACTGAGGCCCATAACATAAAGCATTTAAAAGGCTCGGAGAGGAGCCATAAATTTTTTAAATAGAAAGTAAACAAAAAGCATTAAAAGACCTGTTCCATTATGCACTCCATAATTTTCAGTGCCTAGACTTTTGGCGCTTTGTCTTCAACTAGTTGAAGTCCTCTTTAAAGTCCACTTGGTTGTGCATAGTGACTTGTACAAAGACTGAATGCTACACCATTACATCAACATTAGTCAACCAATTTTAATTGATTTAGGAAATAAAGATTATACATCTTTTTACAAAAAGTAAGCAATTATAATCCTAAAAATAAACAATTGGCAGGGTAAAAGTGATTGGAAGAAATAAGGAAGGGTATTTGGCTTATCATATTCATGAGGTTATTTATACCTCATCACTCTTCCCCTCCTAGGCTTGAGCAGGTCCTCCTACTTTTTGTTATGTCCTCTACCTTTCAATTTCCTCTATTCCTATTTAACTCCTTGTACTTGGCACTAAGGTCATCTGGATCTTCTGCCTCTTTATCCCAATCATCAAGATTTCTAAGGAAACCCTCATTGAATCTGACCCTTACTTTCCATGAATGTAAACTCTCAAGGTTTTTATTTTTAGTAACATGTATTGGAGGAGGTGGTTGAAGAAGTAATGGAGGCCTATACCTCATTCCTATCCATTTAGTCTTAAGTTGCTGCAGAATATCTACCAATGCCTCTGCTCTTTTGTAAGACCACTTAATATTGGTAGGTGAAATCACCTCCCTCCTTTTAAGGTACATAGGAAGAGGAGTGTACCTCTCTTCACAAGCACTCCATGCTTTTCCTATCAATTATAGCCCTTTGACTTTGAAATTCTCAAAACAGGTCCGAAGATTATCATTATACTTCTCATAGTTTCATTGATCTTAATGCTTCGAAATTGAGATTTAAAAGAAGAAAGTTTCCTATTAGGGTATCTCATCTGAAGTCCAATAGTCTTTTATGCATGTAAATACCCTTTTGTCATTTCTTTTCCATTGAATCTGATTTTGCATGGTGGACATAAATTCCCTGAGTTGAATTTCACCGACAAAGAGATTAACAAAGAAATTGGTATGTCTTTCCAAAAACAAATTATGGATAAAAAATTCACAAAATAAATTTTGTTAAGTAGGTGTTGATTCTTTAGATTCTTTTAAAAACTCCTTATCATCCAGATCATGTGGCAGATAGCAGGAAATTATCAATAATTTCCATCTTAATAATTGCTCATTTAAAAACATGGAATACAATCTGGATGGTTTTCTGCAAGCTAATAATAATTCGCCAATTTGACATGTATGTGTTTTAGCTTGATAAAGCCTATCATATGAATCTTTTAATAAAACTATTTCCTTTTTTAGTCTAGTATTCTCTATCCCTACCTGTCTTAGAAAATAACACCTTTCCATCCATGTAACCAACAATGGAGGTATATGAACCTAGAACCATTCCATTTCGGTTGGTTTAGTTTGTATATCTTTCAACTCCATTGTTGGTTTAACATTAATCTCTTGCAAATCTTCCTCCAACTCAACAATTTTTCTTAAGGACGCATTAAGCTTAGATTTTTGTTTGTCCTTTTCTTTTTCAAAATTTGTAAGTAATTGCATAAAATTATCAGTTAAACTTTTAATTTGTCTATCTTTTTCAAATAAATTTGTCACATAACTTTTATTTTCCTCATTCCATTGTACTTGAAATTCCAATTCTTCAATAGTTTTATCTTTTTGTTCTATTTGAATCTTAAAATTTGTAATTTCCTGACCTCTTTTCTTCAAAACTGTAGTGTGTACATCCATTTCTTACTATTGTTGATTGATTTGTTCTTCATTTATTTGCAACTGACATTTCAATTGAACAATTTTTTCTTTCAACTCCTCTAACTCTTTATTTCTAATCAACCTCTGTATTGATAGAAAAAGGTAAACTAGGAATTTCTACATCATCATTGGTCATATTTTCTTCATTTGGAACCTCAAATGAGCCTTGCTCAGTAACATTGGTAACTACGAGAGACAATTGTTCTACAGAGTCGTCCTCAACAACCAAATAATGTGGAAATTTTCCCTCTTCTTCTTCTTGTACTAATTCAAGTGGCATATCCTCCCTCTCTGCCTAAGGGGATTGACTGGTTTTTTTTTCACTTTCTTTTGCTACTTCCTCACAAGGCTAAACCTCAGTTTCTAGTGATTGGGCTTCAATATTATACCTTTTCTTTTTAGGTGCATTCAATTGATCACAAGCTACCATATCACTAATTTTAGTAGATAACCCCTTACTTCTCCTTAAAGGAAGAGGTGTTTGCAATGTTATTCTAGATATTTTTTTCTTCTTGCAAGGAGGAGTTTCCTCATCTCTTGAATTTATTATTTCTACATTTTCTTGATGGCCTGGATTTCTGAGATGTTGGTCAAAATTTCCAGTGCTTTGCCATCAAGACCTGGCTTGGTATGTTGGGGTTCAAAAATCTCGAGGCTCGGGGAAAGGATCTTCCAAATTATGAGGTGCCCACCCAGATGACTCACCTTCTTCAAAGTGTCTTATGGGCTTTGGGTTTACAAATTTTTGAAGAAATTTTTGCCACTTTCTTTTTGTTTTCTTTTGGAAATGATATTTACAAATTAAATGGATGAGGCCATGATGTTTAAGTGGCCCTAAACCAATTTTGAACTTTTCTATCATGTTAATAACATAATCATAAAGAAATGCAGGAAGATTAACCCTAAGTGTAGGGTTTCCAGTGCCATGGCGCAAATGGGTGAGTAGGAAAAAAGGTGGATCTACAATTACTGCACATTGTCCTTCACAAGTGAAATATTTGATAATCCAAGCCACTGCTATTCTCCATGGCTCTAGGATGGAAATTCTATGAAATCCTTTATTTTTCCCTCTAGTATTTACAGTCAATAAAGGTTGAGGTTCCCCTTCCCTGCTAAAGAGATCTACCATTTTCTGATAAAAAAATATTCCAATGGTTTCTGAAAAATTAATACCCTGATTTTTAAGACCAAATAGATGAGAAATGATTTTAGGACTTACCTTGAACTACTTACCATGTACTACATATTGACCATCCGAGAAATTTTCTGCAAATTCTTTCACTAACTGCTCATTGTGTCCTTCAAATTTCTTTATGAACTCTAGCCATCCAACTCTTTGGAATAGTTTTGAAATATTGCTTAATGCTAATAATTTTTCTGTCAAATCTGGTTTAGATTTTCATTTAGCTCCTCCCATACTATGTTTTCCTTTTGGCTCTGCTCAATTTCTACTAAAATGTTGTGGTGCTCAAAAACTGTTTAAACAAAACTGAATTGCAGAGTAAAGAAAATGTAAATTTTTCAATCACTTGTACTTGATATAGCCAATGGGACACGAATTAATTTTTGCACTTGGGCCTCATTGTACTTTCATTATTACTTTGCATGGGAAAAAGTACAAAAATTGTCATACTTCAAGCAAACATACAATCTACACATTTTACTAAGTTTGGAAAGGGTGGTGGTTCACATCAATTTATTTATCTTTATTCAAAATAATTACCTACTTAAAGTAAAAGTTGTACGTACCTTACGTCTCGTCATCAATTTGAAAATTGCTTATCTTTGTTGATGTAACAGTATAATTAGGTGGGATGGTGGGGGTGGTAACTAATTTAATATGAATGAGGATGGGACAACTAATTAATGATGGAATTATTATGAAGGAAAAAATAACCATAATAATTTTGATTTATTATGATAGGAGATGATTATGTAGGGCGTGGATTTCGAAGGTAATGGAAAAATTTGATAATGGGCATGTGTATGATGTTGGAAATATCAAATATTTTAGAGAGGAAAAGAATTTACAAAAATCCAGAGCATCGCTGGAAGATGAGGCTGAGGTAAAGAATGAAAAGTCTAGGAGCATGCTAAGAGATGCACATAGGATGAAAAAGCGAAGTGGAAAATTTCTGGAGCACCACTGGAAGATGCAGCGAAAGTGAAAACAAATTTTTGGAGCATCGTTGAAAGATGTTGTTGGAATGCAACAATGAAATTTCTGGAGCATCGTCGAAAGATGTAGTCAGAGTAGCAACAAAATTTTTGAAGCATTGTCGAAATATGCAGCTAAAGCAGCAAAAAAAATTCCAGAGCATCACTGAAAGATGCAATCAAAAGAAGAAAGCGGATTTTCTGGAGCATCGTCGAAATATGCTGCCAAAACGAAGAAATAGAAAAATTCTGGAGCATCGTTGAAAGATGCAGCTAGAATGCAACAAGAAAATTTTTGGAGCATCGTTGAAAGATGCTGCCAAAAGAAGGAAGAAAAATGAAGGATTTTGGACTTAGATTTTTTGGAGCATTGTTGAAAGATGCTCCAGACTGCAGGATAAAACAAGGAATAACACTAGTCAAGCATGCAAGTTCTGGAGCACCACAACAACTAAGCCAATAAGTTTTAGAGCATCGTAGTAAGATGCATCAGAATTTGTATTTGATTAAACATGATGTCCTACAAAAACATACACATTTAGCCAAGTCCAAATGATGAAAAGTTTAAAAGAAATTCCTTGAAGTAACTGCAAATACATACACATGCATTTTTATTTATATATATATATATATTTAGACTAAGTGACTATTAATCTAAACATTCCATTGGCTTTGTCATAGTAGAGTCAATGCAATGTACTTCTCCTTGCATTTCTACCATCCTTGTAAATTCCTCCCTATTAACTAGTTTATGGTAGATGTGTAATCGATGCCCGTTGACTAATAGAGTTCAAGTATCACCATCAATGGGCTTGAGCTGCACTGCTCCATTTGAAAATACCTCAGAAATTTCATATGGACCCAGTGAATGAGTCCTCATTTTCCCTAATGATCTTTATATCGAGAATTGAATAACAATGCCCAATCCCCATTATGGAAATCTCGTTCCTTAATGTGTTTATCATGCCAGGATTTTCATTGTTGTTGAATTAACTTATTTTGGTTGACAACATCTAAATGGAGTTCATCTAACTCACTAAGTTGTAAGACTCTTTCAACCTGGGCTCGTTTAAGATCTAAGCATAACTCCATTGTTGTTCTCAGGGTTTGGAGTTCAAATTCAATGGGTAGAAGTGGTTTCTTCTCAAAAACTAACTCGTATGGACTAAAACTGGTGGTTGATTTCCAAGTTGTGTTATAAGCCCAAATGTTTTCAGGTAGTTTCCTAGCCCAGTCTTTCCTTCCTAATGAAACTGTTTTTGTTAGAATGTTCTCTAGCTCCCTATTAGTGACTTCTATCTGACCATTTGCTTGAGGGTGATAAGGTGATGACTTCTTATGGCTTACCTAAAAATGATCAGTGAAGGCTAATAGAACTTTAGACATAAACAGGGGTCCTTAATCTGTGACAATTTTTCTAGGGGCTCCAAACTTGAGAAAAAAATTGTTATACAGGAAATCAACTACTTGTTCTTCCATTGCAACTTTTAGAGCTTGAACTTCTTCCCACTTGGTCAAATAGTTGGTACAAACCAAAATGTACTTTTTCCCTTGTGAAGGGGGGTCTATAGGACCGATAAAATCCAATCCCCACTTTTCAAATGGTTCAAGGACTACCTGGCGTTGCAAAGGAATTTCATTGGATGCAATGGGTCTCCCTACTCTCTGGAATTCATCACAATGATGAACATATTTCTTTACATCTTTATGCATAGAGGGCCAGTAATATCCTGCACCCAAAATCTTATGGGAAGTCCTCTTGGTAGAATAATGGCCTCCAGAGGGGTCATCATGGCAAGCTCTAAGGATGATATATGTTTCATCTACCCTAACATAGCATCACAAAACCATACCACGACCGCATCGAAATAGTATTCCATTAATCCATTTGAACAGAGTACTTTCTCAAACGAGGTGTTTCTTCTGTTTTGACGTAAAATTTGGTGGTAGATATGAAGTGGCCAAGTAGTTGGCGATGTCAACAAACCAAGGGGTTTTAATGGAGATAGAAAACATATTTTCATCTGGGAATTCATCCTAAATAGGAGCATAATCTCCATCATCTTATTTGATCTGAGATAAGAAATTTGCAACTACATTGAACTTCTCTGCTTTGTCAACAATGGTCACATTGAATTCTTGTAGAATCAATAACCATCTGATTATCCTCTCATTTACTATAGGTTTGTTCATTAGGTACCATATGGTTGAATGGTTGATAAACACAGTGACTTTGTACCCTATGATGTAATGTCAAAATTTCTTAATTGCATGTATTAAAACTAGAAATTCCTTCTCTGTGGTGGTGTAATTTTGTTCAGAGGGGGTCAAATTTTTACTGATAGAATAGATAGCATAGTTTCCCCCATTCTCATCTTCTTGACCTAAAACCACTCCTATAGCATCATTAGAAGCATTTGCACAAATATGGAATGGAAGGTTCCAATTAACTCCACGTAGGACAAGAGCAGAGATGAGTTTCTCTTAATGATTTCAAATGATGATTGACACTCTGGTGTCTATATAAAGTCAACATTATTTTGGAGAAGGGAAAACATAGGGGCTACAATCTTGCTGAAATTTTCTATGTGAACCGTAGATTTTTGGTTCCATGCACTTCTCTAGCTCTTCTAGAGTTTTTCACCTAAAAGGAGAGAGGTGGGGCCAAAAATGCTAAGGGGTTCATTCAAACTATGTTATGTGTGATGTTATCTAAGCTAAATGAAGTAAACTAAATGAAATTAAGTGATTTAAATGATTGATTATGAATGCAAAACCAAGATTTAAGCTATGCTATAAAACACACTGTGATATGCAAACAATGAACTAAAAGATGAATAAAATGTAGAACAAAAAGAAATGGGATGAAACAGAGTGCACCTGGGAAAGATTTGAGGAATTTGGAATGTCTTGAATGTTGTCTGGAATTATAGAAATTCAACAGTGGGACTCATTCGCCCAGGGTGGCAAATTAGTCTTGCTACTGGTGAAAAACTATCGGGAACCAGTTTCTGACTATCAGGATCCAAAATTTGACAAAATCTAGATTTTTAGTCTTAAGGTGGGACTCATTCACCACCAGTGGTGAATCAGTCCTCTCCCAAAATTTAGAGGAATCAGGAGACAACTCTACAATACCAGATCTGGAAAAGTCTGCTTGTCAGGTTGTCGAAGTCAATTCTGTAGGAAACAGACAAAAAACCTTCTCCAAGCTTGCAATAGAGTTTATTTGACTTGAAGCACCTAGTTGACTTGTTGACCAATCTTCAATCACCTAAATACTTGTAAAATCTGCATACAAATTTTTGCAAACACACATGCAAAAGGGGAAAAATGGTTGAGGGTTAGCAAATAAGGGTTTGCCTTGGTCAAACCCCACTTTGGTAATCAAACCCTTAATGAAAAAATGAAATGCAAGAGAATGATAAACTAACAACATGCAAATGCTATCAACTTACCAAACCCTTGATGATGCAAATTTGAAGTAATGTCAATGGATGCTCCAAAGTGCTTGAATAATGCTTGATAAGATGTTGTAAGATGCTTGAATGCTTGAGATTGCTTGAATATGATGTGTGAATTTTGAGGATGTAAAATGAGGTGAAAATCACTTATTTATACACATCTTGTGCCTTAGTAACCCATTCATACCTCATCACAAGCTGACATCAAGTGATTTTGAATAAAAAACCAAAAGGAAATTTAAAATATTTTGAATTTGGAGCCAAGAGGAACTCATTCACCACCCATCAAAATGGGTCCCACCTAGGACCTGAAAATGGAGTGTCAAGAATTATCTTGTATTTAATGTTGTTTTGTCGATTATAAAAAATACAAAAGCATGAAAGGGGTAAATAGTGAAGTTATGCCTAGAAAAGCATGAAATCTTGTTACAAGACTTTACAACACTTCAAAATAGGACTTGTTTAGTGATGAAATGGTGATTTTTAGGTAAATTGTAATGAATAGAATCTAGAGGAATGTGGAAATGTTTCACAACCCTTCACAACACATTCACAAGACACTATTATTTGAATTTTAGTACCTAAATATGCATGCTCAAGCCATGTTACATCATAAAATCAAAGTAAAATAGATCAAACACCATGAAACAAGACCTAAAAGGCCATGAAAATGACAAAGGGTCACAAGTTTTGTATCACCTCAATTTTCTTAGGATCAACCTTTATCCCTTCAACTGAAATGTGGTGTCGCAACACTATCCCTTTATCTACCCTTTCTCTACCATTATTAGGAATTTTTCATGACTCAGGGATAGCTGATGGTCCTCACATCACTTTAGTACTCTGCCCAAATTTTGAAGGCCTTCACCAAAACTTGACCCATAAACAGTGAAGTTGTCCATGTAGACTTCCACACAGTCGTTTACCAATTCAGCGAATATTTCCAGGATAGCTCTCTAAAAAGTTGTAGGAGAATTGCATAGCCCAAAAGGAAGAACTCGATATGCGAATGTTCCCCAAGGGCACGTAAAATTTGTTTTATCCTAGTCTTTTGTGGCTACCTATATCTGGTTGTATCCACTAAATCCATCCAAGAATGAGAAATACTTCCTTCCAACCAAATTATCCAAGACTTGGTCTACAAACGGTAAAGGGAAGTAATCTCTATGGGTAGCTTTATTGAGTTCCCTATAGTCAATGCACACTCTCCACTTCCAATTTTTATTTAGAACAACTACCAGAGGAAAAACCCATTTACTATCAGATATGGGATAGATGAATCCTACTTGCAAGAGTTTCTCAATTTAAGTTTTAACAATGTCTTTCAATGCAGGATTGAGTCTTTGTTGTGGTTGACGAATAGGTCTAACATCCTCAGTATATATGTGATAGATAAAAACACTAGGTTGTATTCCCCTCATGTCTGTATAATCCTAAGAAAAAAGCTTTGGATCTATTCACCAAAACATCAAACAATTTATGCTCTTCTAGTTCTGTCAGCCAACTGTTGATATTCAAAGCTTTTCCTAGTAGTAACATGATGGTTTTGACCCTTGGATGGTTGGAGGTGACAATGTCAACTTCTCTGGTCAAAGTGTTGAGAGGATAGCTATGTGGTATGGTTTGATGAACCCTTGCAATATCTTCGAAGAAGTGATCCATTTTTGGAATGATATTAGCCAAAGGACAAGGTAATCCCATGAAGTTGGTGTAATCAAATTCAGTGTGATCAACATTGATTAGAAGCCCTAGAATCTCTTCTACATCTACCATTTCCTCATCACTTGAGTCCATAGTCAGATTTTCTATATTATTTTCCAATTAATCTTCTAACTCTTCACCATGTTGTTTAATGACCACCATAGCATGTGAGGCTAGATTCTCTTGTTCATTGGGACCATTGGTTCATCAACCTAAACTTTGTTATGTTCAATAGGTTTGGTGAGAGGATACAAGAATAAATTTTTGCTATTAGGACCATGTGAAATGGTCATTCCTCCCTCTCTATAGTCAATCTCAGTCAGAACTGTAGCTAGCCAAGGTCTTTCTAGGATTATTGAATAATTGTCCTTTGGTGTGAGGGACTGGATTATTTTAAAATTGACTAGATACTCCCAATCGTCAACCTTAACAAGAACATTTTCTATGACACCTTTGGGAATAGCTATAGATTGATTCGCCATCTGCAGCACTATGGTTGTGGGACATAAATAAGTGAGTCCTAATTTTTCCATAACATCAACCATCATTACATTAATGGATGCTCCTAAGTCCACGAGTGTGTTAGGTATTGTTACCTCATTGATTTTCATTGTTATTAGTGGACTACGTAGGTCATCATATTTAGGAGTTATGGTTTTTCTAGCCAAAAAGTTAGCTAGATAACCATTTATGTGCAGAGTAGTGATCCGTTTTGGTTTCCTTCCTTGTGTTTTGATGCACAATTGTTTGATCAGTTGGTTTAGTTCCAACATCTCCTCTATTGCTTTTAACAAGGGAACCTCGATTTGAAGTTGTTTAATCTCTTGTATCAGTGTGGTTTCAATGGAGAATATCATTTTCGGAGGGTTTTTCAAAGTGGTAGGTTTAAGACGCTTTGAAAAAGGCACTTGATTTTTGTCTTTCAAGGTGGATTCCTTGTTTAAAAGACCAGTTGGACACTGACCATCCTCCTCCCGAGGTAACTTGGAGGTTCCAAGTGAGGATTATGGAAGGGTCTTGTCTTGATGACTCATTGGGTCTTGCTCTAAAGGTGTGGAAGGTGTCTTAGTTGTTTCAACAGATTTTTTCATCGGCTCATCCAAGATCTCAACTATGGTAGGCCACTGGAGTGTTTTTCTTGACCTTAACTCTAGGTTTCCACAATGGATAACATTTACTTCGGTCATATTTTCTTGTTCCATAGAATATAGTGGGGTATTTTGATGATTATTCTCTGTATTAGGGACAAGTTATGTTGGAAGTTATGGTTGGTTGACCTGCTCATTTTGTTGAGGATTTTGAGGGGCTGGTAAAAGATTCTATTGCTAATTAAGCATCCTTCTTAGCCCAGTATAAAACTGATTTTGAGGTTGATTCCATTGAGGAGTAGGATTTTGAGGATACCATTTTTGTTGACTCTAGTTTGACCATTGGGCATTTTCCCATGATTGATTTTCCCATTCAGGTTTTCCCCAAGGGTAAGCTCCCCAATTAAGTGGTGCTTGAGGCCAAGGTGTCACACATTGATTATTATACCAATTGTTTGGGGGTCGCTGGGTGGGATTTGAGTTTTGGCCATAAGAGAAATTTCTTCCAGGTCTTTGATTCACAAGATTGATCTCCTCTTTAACTTGGGTTGTCCTTTTCTTAGAATTCATAATTGCATTAAGGATCTCACATTGATCAGTAGCATGACTCTTCTCACAAACTTGGTAAATGTCAACTTTTTCCAAGGGGCATTCTCTTAATAGATGTTTTTTTGACACCTACAACAATAGATGGATAAGGTCTCAGGATTACGTATTATGGCTTGTATTCCATCCAATGTGGTGTTTAGTTGAACGAGAATGTCAATTTTAAGATTTTCTATCTCCTCACGTAGTTTTCCTATTTCATTGGAACCTCTAAAAAGATTAGACTTATAGATACCTCCTCGAGTGCGAGAGAAATTCTGGCATAATTCAATGATATCATCAAGTCCATGTTGAGAGAAATCTCCTTTTCCCATTAAATCAAGGCTTCTCCTAGCATCTTCATCAAGTCCCTTGAGAAATATGGTTTTCAGAATTTCCAAAACTATGGCTTCTCCACCACATCATTTAGATAAGAAGGTAAACCTATCCAAGTAATCTTCTAGGCTTTCATCTTCATTCTACCTTAGTTTGAAAAACTCCTCCTTCCTATCATTGACTCTACAATAACTCTAGTATTTTTCCAAAAAGGAAAACTCCATATCATCCCAAGAGGTTATTAACCTTGAAGCTTATCCCATGAACCAACGCATTGCAACATCCTTCAAGGTGGAGGGAAAAAGTTTCAATTTTTGGTTATCATTCTTGTAGTTATATGTTTGACACGGAATTTTAAACTCAAATAGGAACTAGTCAGGATCTTCGAAGGATAAACCTCTGAAAGTTGGAAAAAGGTTGGTGAAATGTTCTTCATAGGGGTTTCATCATCTTGATCGATAGCAATAGGATAAGTAAATGTCTACCCTTCCCCTGCTAGGGTAGCACCATTTTTTCGGTCACCCACAACATTGAAAGGAATATGTTCCTCCTCAAAAATTGTCTGTTCCGCTTCAAAGCTTTTTTGTAATTGCTAAGGTTCTAGGGTACGCAAGGGGATACTTTCCTCTACAAATGTTTGTTCTAATGGGTGAATTTTTGGGGTATACTAGAAGGTCTCAAGTTGATCCTACTCGATCAATTCCTCGATAAGTTCTTCAGCTGAGACTTCCTCCTCCCTACTTGTGGTTGAAACATCTTTTGGGGGGGTTTTGGTATGTATCTTCTGTGGGGACGTCATTTCATGACATCAGAAAAAGAAGCCTGCTGACTATATTTTTATTTTTATTTTTCTAAAAGAGGTATTCAAGCAATTTCCTACTAACACTAGAAAATTAAGGGTCCCTGGAAACGGTGCCAAAAAGTGATAGGATGTCATGAGGTCCTATCGCTTTAGTTGAAAATGCATCAAATATATCAACCGAGTAGTGTTTGAGGGTTGTATGCCATAGGAAACATCTTTACTAACTCTCTTAGGTTTTCTAAATGTTGGAACAATTGTAAACAAAACTTAATCTAAAAGGTCATTTAAACTAGAAAGTGTAAAGTTGTTTTAACCTAGAAAGCATGAAATTATTAAGCTAGAAAGCATAAAATGATTAAACTAGAAAGCATATAAATTATCTAGAAAGAAATGCTTGCAATAAAACTGTTAATTTTAAATGACAACAACCATCAACTAACATCCAACTGTTAATAGAAAGTAAAATTAACAACCTATAACTGACAACCAAAGTAGTGCTCCAGAATTTCAGATAAAAAAAACTAAAGATTGTAAATTTGAACTAAAACCTATAGGAATAACTAACAGAGCTCGACACATACAAATAAAATTTATTTGCATTTATCATATACAAAATAAAATTGATAGAATTGAAAACAAAGATAATTATCTATCCTACAAGATTCCCTCAAGTGGCCAACTCTTGGGTATTCCTATGATTAATTCAGATCACAGGAACTTTTGTATCTTCAAAATGATTCCATCCATGATAACTCCATTACATAGAACTAGTAACTCAGAATAAGACTGGAAAAGCTTATTTTATTCATATCAAAAAAAGTGTAACACATAGACATAGTTCAAAGCATATTATACCAGTATAATAGTATCATTGTTTTTGGAAGTTACATATATATGCTAAAATGCTTAACAAAATCCTAGATTTCAAATGGTGGAAGATCACCATTGAAAAAATCTTCTAATAAAATTTAAACTAACAAACAGATTGATGTCCATAACATAAAGAATTTAAAAGGCTCAAAGAGGAGCCATAAATTTTTTAAATAGAAAGTAAACAAAAAGAATTAAAAGACTTGTTCCATTATGCACTCTATAATTTATGGCGCCTAGACTTTCGACGCATTGTCCTCAACTAGTTGAAGTCCTCTTTAAAGTCCACTCGGGTATGCATAGTGATATGTACAAATATTGAATGCTACACCATTACATCAATGTTAGCTAAATTTAATTGATTTAGGAAATAAATATTATACATCTTTTTACAAAAAGTAAGCAATTATTAATCCTAAAAATAAACAATTGGTAGGGTAAAAGTGATTGGGACAAATAAGGAAGGTTATTTGTCTTATCATATTGATGAGGTTATTTATACCTCATCACTTTATACAATCATCCCTATACCTCAACCCTACACCCCCAACCCTCAACCTTATACCTTAAACACTAAATCCTACACTGTCAAGCCTCATCCCTATATCCTATACCTTTGACCTTATACACTAAACCATGAACATTGTCCCTCAAAACTATACTTAAATGCTAAACCATACATTCTAAACCCTTCACCCTATACCTTATACCCTCAATCCCTATACCCTAGATACACTTAACCTTATACCCTCATCCTTGAATAATATCCCTCAACCCTCAACCCTATATCTTAAACCCTAAACCTTACACCCTCAACCCCCATCCCTATATCCTATACCCTACCAATCCCTATCTCCTCTCTCTCCCTCCCTCCCACCCTACCAATCTCTCTCTCTCTCTCTCTCACCCTACCAATCTCTATCTCCTTCTTTCTCTCTATTCCTCCCACCCTACCACTCCCTGTCTCCCTCCTTCCCTCTCTCCCTCCCACCCTACCAATACATATACCTTAATCTCTAAACCCTCAACCCTATACTTAATCCCTACTACCTCAAACCTCAACACTCAACCATATACCTTAATCCCTAAACTCTACACCCTCAACCCTCATCCATATACCCTATACCGTCAATCTTATAGCCTAAACCTTGAGCATTTTACCATCAACCCTATACTTAATCCCTAATCCCTCAACCCTCAACTCTATACCTTAAACACCAAACCCTACACCCTCAAACCTTATCCTTGTACCAAATACCCTCAACCTTATACCTTAAACCTTCAACATTGTCCCTCAACCGTCGACCTTTAACCCTAAACCCTACACTCTAAACCCTTAACCTTATGCCTTATACCAAAAACCAATACTATAAACCTTATACCCAATATCATAAACCCTAATACCTATACCCTAAACATATAATCTTATACACTCAACCCTAAACATTATCCCTCAACTGTAAACCCTAAACCCTCAACCCTCAACCCTATACTTAAACCCTTAACCCTCAGTTGTATACCCTAAACACTAAATCCTACACCGTCAACCCTCCTCCCTATATTCTATACCCTCAACCTTACACACTAAACCCTGGACATTGTCCCTCAACACTATACTTAAACCTTAAACCATACATTCTCAACCCTTCACCCTATGCCTTATAGCCTCAATCCCTATACCCTAGATACACTTAAGCTTATACCCTCATCCCTGAACAGTATCCCAACCCTCAACCCTACACCCTCAACCCCCATCCCTATACCATATACCCTACCAATCCCTATCTCCTCTCTCTCTCCCACCCTACAAATCTCTATCTCCTTCTTTCTCTCTATTCCTCCCACCCTAGCACTCCTTATCTCCTTCCTTCCCTCTCTCTCCCTCCCACCCTACCAATCCATATACCTTAATCCCTAAAACATCAACCCTATACTTAAGCCCTAATCCCTCAACCCTCATCCATATACCCTATACCCTCAACGTTATAGCCTAAACCTTGAACATTCTACCATCGACCCTATACTTAAGCCCTAATCCCAACCCTCAACCCTATACCTTAAACCCCAACCCTACACCCTCAACTTATCCCATACCAAATCAACCCTTATACCCTAAAACTTCAACATTGTCCCTCAACCTTCAACCTCAACCCTAGTACTTAAACCCTAAACCCTACACTCTAAACCCTTAAACTTATGCCTTGTACCAAAACCATATCGTAAACCCTATAATAATATCATAAACCCTAGTATCTCATACCATAAACACATAATCTTATACACTCAACCATAAACATTACCTGTCACCATTGTAAACCCTATACCTTATGCCCTATACCCTCAACCCTATACTTAAACCCTACACCCTAACCCTTAACCTTATACCTTAAACACTAAATCTTACACCATCAACCCTCATCCCTATATCCTACCCTTGACCTTATACACTAAACCTAGAACACTTACCCTCAACCTTATATCCCTATAGCTATCTCCCTACCAAGAACATAATATTTCCATAGCATCCTAGTGTAGGTTAGGCGGTTAGCATTGTGCACCAAAATAAGCAAGCCTTAGTGTAGGTCAATACACCTAGCCATCATTAGTTTAACTTGTGGGGGAAGTATGTTACCACACTATTGATATAAATAGTGAAACTATAAAACGCTATATTAGTGTTAAGGGTTGCCCACCTAAAAATTCCCAAAACAAATTCTTTGACGGGCTTGAAAACAAGTTCACAAAATCCTTTACTAGGTTTATGTTCTACAAATAAATCAGATGTAGAAGAACAGTTATCATTTTGTACAACATTTTATTCTAATTTCACATACAACTGAGTATAGAGACAATGTGAGGGAAAGAGAAATAATTCAAACTACCTAGTAATTTGTCCTTGAGCTGTAGATACTTGCAGTTTGCTGCAAGTTGTTTGATATTATGTAAATTTTGGTAAAGGCCCAACAAAATAAAATTAGATAGATACTTCCTTCTTAGCCTACCTTTTTTATATTCATATCAAGATCCAAAGGTAAGTGAATCACAGTTTGTCCGACACTATTTATTTCTAAGCATTTACGAACATTAGTTGAATATACTAGGAAGCACCTCTTGTTTTTTTCCAATAATTTATTTTCTAAGAAAAACTCAAGATTATAGGGGTTTATAATAATCTACAATAGCATCTATAATCCTAGAATTTTAATGATTATAGATCTAAAATGGAACTTTAGAAGCTAGGGTTTTATGTTATAAATTATTAACTGCTTAAAAAGAAAGGAGCTTAAAACCTGAGTTGAGATTTCTTGGTGAATGGTTGTAGTAACATTGGAGAATGCCCTAGCCACCTCTAATGCAAATCTCCATCCAAATATTGTCCTCCTCTGGATTCAACTTGTTGCCCTTCACTCTGCCTTTTCTTTTACAAATTTCTCTGCCTCAAATGAGACATCATTAGACATTATTAAGAAGGGTTGGGCGAGGTTTTCCATGGCGTACCCTTCAAGCTTCTTCTTGCCATATTTTCATGTTGTAGGGGGGTCACCATGCTTCTTTAAATGCTCAATGTCCTCTTTCCTCTGCTTCCTCACATTAGAGTCTGAAGTTCCACCCCTAGTCCAAATTACATCGGGGCTAGGGGTCATGCAAAATAATTATCAAGGTATTAAGGGGTTATGACATACTCTCCCTTAGGATTAAGTAAATTGGCTTAATTAAACAATTATGGATATTCTAGTTTCGTTAAATTTTCATCTTCCCAAGTAGCTCTTTGTTCCCCTTATTGGTCCCATAGAACCTTAACTTGTTGGATAGTTTTGTTGTGCAATTGCAGATTGTGCCTATCTATGATTGCAAATGGTTCGAGGTGGATATCTCTAGCATCTTCCACCTGTAGATCCTGTTAGTCAACTACATGTGAGAGGTCAACAATATATTTCGTAGGCAAGGACACATGGAATACATTGTGAATGTGAGAGAGAGATGGCATAAGAGCTAGTCGGTAAGCTACATGACTGATCTTCTCAAGTATCTCAAATGGCCCTATGTATTGTGGAGCTAGTTTAATAGCCTTGCAAAACTTTATTCAGATTTTATGTGGTTTCACATGTAGGAACACCTTGTCTCCTACTAAAAATTCCCTTGGTGTCTGCTTGGTATTAGCATAACTTTTTTGGTGATCTGAAGCCTCCTATATACACCTAAAAATGGTCAAGACATTTAATTAATTAAATACTAGTTATTTAATTAATATTCCATTTATGTATAAATAAATTCTCAATTTATTTATATAGTTCACCCTTTTCTAATTCTCCAAATCTAAAATCATATTCTTCTAATTTAATTAAATAAACACATTTCCATAAGCTTGTTTTATTTAATTAAGTTTCATTAATCCCAGATTAGGAATTCAAGCACATGTCTACAACTTTTCATGCCACCTCACCAAGGTCACATGAAATTAAATAATTCTAATTTTTAATTAGAATTATTCTCAAACACATGACTTATTCCTCACACACTTCTTCAACAAACTTTCAAACACATGGTCTTTCTCTCACACACTTGATTCCTCCATCCATTTGGCATGTTGTTTTTGGTCAAGAGATTCATCCATCCATTTGGCACATTATCTTTGTTCAAGGGAACATTCTTCTTCATTCTCTCCATCTCCACCTTTCATCCCTCTTGTTTGAATTTGGACCGTCAATCACTGCCACATCACAAGATGCTTGGAAAAGCCTATAAATATAACCCTTTGGCATTGTATTTTGCATCCACATTTCAGTAGAGTTATCATGCAGGAATATCATTTGAGCATTGGACCATTTTGGAGTCTTATAGTTACATTTCATATCATGTTTTGTTTCATAGTTGCATCTTAGAATCACACTTTGCTTTATAGTTGCACTTTATACCATACTTTGCTTTATAGTTGCATCTTAGATTAGTATATTCATAGTTAGCATTTGAGCATATGCAAAATCATCCTAGCTTCATATCATAGCATTTACATTGTATAATCTAACCTCATTATCCATTCATCATAATATTCATTATCTTAGCATTCATCACATTAGTTTCATGTAGGAACTTAATTGGCTTGCATGTTGAATATTATCTCATTTCTCAAGTTGTCATTTTAACAACCATAGTGCAGATACAAAATCTAAGAGCCAATATGGTTTAATAAATCCTTGAGAATAGAGGACAATGAAACGTTCTTAAAATATTTGTTTAACTACAAAATAGAGTAGTTTATTTGATTTAAATCTTTGATATAATCCATTCCATTGGTGTTTGTGTTGATTTACACATTCTCCCACATTTCACACACACATAAAATGGCTCCCACTGTGGGGCACAACACCATTTTTAACAATTTTATGGAAAAGTTTTTGTAAACAGGTTGGACATGACATTTTAGCACAATCATTAGTTCTTTTAGTGCATCCGACAAATCTTTCAGCGCATACAACTTTTGTTTCAGCGCATCCAGGGTATGTTCTGGCGCATACGATCAATCTCTCGATGCATGCATCAATTGTTCTAGCACATAGAGAGAGTATTTTAGCACATTCATTCTTTCCTTTAGCACATTCATCACTTCTTTTAGCACATTCAATAGTTCTTGTAGCGCATGCATGAGTTCTTTTACCGCATAGAGTATCTATTTTAGCGTTTTGAAATAATCTTTTAGCGCATTGAATGACTATTTTAGCGCATCTGGTTAAATTTACCAAATTTTAAAATCTGAGAACTAATTGGTGTTTTCTACTTGTAGGCATTTTTATATGCTGGTCAAAGACAAATTTATCAAACTACTGATGATCTATGCAGGAGTTGGAGTTATTTAAATGCTTTCTTTTACTTAAGATAGGCATCTAGCTTAATTAGAAAGGATAAAGAACACCATGTCTTTCGTGCTTGATGAATGGTAGGCATATGCTCTCCCCTTAATTGGGTGACCAAAAAGCCAGACCCATTCACTTTTTTTTATCCTTAGAGGGCATGCCTTGTGGAAAAAAGTAATCACCCAAGGGAACAACCCAACCGATAACACGCTAAAGCCAAGCGACTTCCAACCGGGATATAAATGTGGGTACTTGGGGAAAGTTCAAGTGTCACGAGGATTGTTTTGACAAAAAGGGAAATAATGGTCTCTTTTCGCATGGATGATCCCCCGTGAACAAAATACCTATACTAGAACCCTTTGTTGTAGCAAGGCCAAAATCTTTATTCTATTTGTTGGTGCAAGAACGGTCGTTCTGAAGCCGTCCCACATTTTTGCAGCTTTTAGTAGAGATGAGAAATATGCCATGGGAGATTCATGGGTATTGATGTTTGGCTACCCCGTACAAGTGAGTGTCATGGAGGGGAGCTAGTTGGGTCAAGCATCTAATCATCTACTATAAGTAAGTGCAACTGAATTAAAATCCAAGTGGGAATCCAATAAATATTGTCCTACACAGCCTTAAGTTGTACATGCTTGATGTGTCTTTAACAATGTGTTTTTAAACAAATTTCAAACAAAATGTCATACATTAAAAGTGAAAACCTTGATTCAGAAAAACATCCTTTGGAACAACTTGGAAAATCATAAAATCAAACACAAACTTATAAGAAATTGTGTCATTCTCCTAGTTCAGTGCATCTGCTACATTTTCTAGTGCATCTATGCAATTTTGTAGCACATCCAACAGTTGTTATAGCACATCTATACAATTTTCCAGCACATTCATCCTTTGTTCCAGCGCATCTAGTCAATCTTGTAATGCATCTACGCATTTTTCCAGTGCATTTACCCTCTGTTATAGCGCATCTGTGCATTTTTCTAGTGCATTTTCCCTCTATTCTAGAGCATTCGGGCAATCTTATAGCGCATCTATACACTTTTTTGGTGAATCCATCCTTTATTTTAGTGCATCTATCAAATCTTTTAGTGCATCTGGGATCTATTTTAGTGCATCCATTAAATGCAAAACCTGAGAGTTAAACTTGTCCCCTATTTCATAGTTTGAACCAAAATTCAGAATTTTCTTCGAGTTCATAATCATTCCTTAGGTACCATAGAATCTAAACTTGTTAAAATTGATCTCTACAAGTGGAATTCTCCAATCTAAACCAAGATCTAACATCTCAAAGTGCCAAAATCATAAAACTTATCAAACCTTTGATTATTAAGCCTAGTTTCATCATCAAGATTTACCATTCTTTCATCACAAAATGAAGCTATATAATCAAATCAAACTTAGTCTCGTTAGAATTTGTCATTCTATGTGACTTAGTTGTAATCCTTGATACTCTTCCAAACTTAGATCAAAGTTTAGTCAAAACTATAACACTTGTATGCCCATTCAAACAAGGTTACAAAAAAAAAACTCAAGGAAAAAGGACTTGAAAATCAAAACATTGAAGAGCCAACCCTTGGAACTCCAACCATTGAAACTCCAATCATTGAAACTCAAAACAGTGAAACACAAAACACCATGGCGGAAGTTGAAGAGAATCATTTCCATGGAATCCACAACAATGAAGGGGAAGAAATAACTGAAGAAGGCATTCAACATGTTGAACAAGATCCTAACTTCCGCAAATTCTTAGAAAATATTTTCGAAATAAATGGGGAAAATTACCTCCTTATGCTAGCTAAACAAGGTGTCAAATTACCAATGTGAATCAATTGAAAGCACCTCCCAAATAGCCTAAAAAAGAAACAAAACAAGTGATTTCCCTAACTCATCAAATGAAGAACCTTTCAACAACAACTTCTTGACATGCAAAGGGGACCATCAAAATGATATTTGATCCAATACATTTTTCCATATCCTTTTGATCAAGATATCCATATAATTCCTTTTCCCAAACATTGTGAATTCCCAAAATATGACAAATACAATGGGAAAATAGATCCAATTGATCATGTGAGGGAATTTTGAACCATGAGTCTTGAATTTTCTCGTGAAGAAACTTATTTGATGAGGTTATTCCCAAGAAGTCCAGGTAGACAATTCCTTGAATAGTTTTCAAAACTTGCACCACCCATCAAAACCTTTGAAGAATTGGTCAAAAAATTCATCACCCAATATTCTTATAACATTCAACATGACATAACAATGAAGGACCTTTGCAACTTGAAACAGAAAAAGGGTGAATCGTTCCTTGTGTTTTTGCAAAAATGGAGAAGGTTGTTTGCAAGATATTCTTGTCCCATACCGGAAAAAGAGAAGATGGAAATCTTTATTGATAAACTAAATGACGAGATGAGCTATAGATTGGAATTGTAATGTCCACCCACATTCAAAAATTGATTGAAAATGGGATTAAAATTGAAGAATCTTTAGTCAAAAGAGGATTCATAAAACTTTACAATGATAACAACACATCAAAATCCTCTAACAATTACAACAATAATGACAAACCAAAGTTTTGGCAACAAAAAAAGAACATGGGTAACAACAATGGTACAACTGAAAACCAAAATATAAAACCTATATTCAACTTGACAACGGTGGCCACCAAAACTAATCAAAACAACAATCCACCCAACAACCAAAAAAAAACCAAAATGTCAACCAAAGCAACAATCAAGGTAATGTTGGATCAAAAACACCACCATATTGAACATCCTCAAATCGAAGAAGGTTCACACCTTTGGGATAATCATCAGAATTAGCATTGAAGGAACTTCTCGAAGCTAAGGTCATAAAATTACCAGAGGCAAGAAATTGGGAGCCACAAGTCAAGCCTCCATGGTGGAATGATACTCATTTCTATGACTTTCATTGTAACAAAGGACATAAAACCAACGACTACATGCAATTGAAGCACTTGATACAAGACTTAATTGACAACAAGATTATATTTGTAGAAAGACCCAAAACAAACAATGATCATGGGGCATTCAAGAACCCTCTACCCAACTACAAAAAAGGGGAGTCTTATTCTTCAAATACCAAAGGAAAAAACATAAACGATGTCTATGACACCACCATTCTGCATATTGAGGTGATTGATGATCAAACCCATGACAAATCAGATCTTATTGCAATTGATAACCCAAAAAATGACAACGCCCTTGAACATGAATAAAACAACATTGCAATTGAAAATTAGCATCATGATATCAACACTACCTCACATCAAATCAATGACCTTGTGCCCATGAATTTGTTCAACAACATCATTGTAGATGACAATCAAATCAATGTTATCAAAATTAGAGAAGGACAAAACAATTCATCGATCAATGCGATCACACGAGGACAAGCCAACATAACATTG
>VDFB02177870.1:0-15100 GCA_007258455.2 Sequoia sempervirens | reverse complement strand
CCTTAGTGGCACCAATATCTCGGCTAGGAACTCGCTTGCACATTAAAAAACATTTAGCGAAATATTTGTTCCTATAAACCACTCTTTTGCCAATAAACCACCCGTGCAATACAATAGGCAATTATGGTGCTCATATAAGCGGGTTCAACTTTCCAAAGTAGTTTTGAAGAAAAGTGATGACATTTTGGGCATATGTTGATTGATTAGAGAATAATTTGATGGTGTTGACTTTTTGATTGCTAACATTAGCATGAAACCATCATGATGTCAATAGGTTGCTTCACTTCATCTGACCCCCCTCTCAAATGGAGTTTTAATTTTGATAGCTAATCTTCAAAAAGCTATAACTCAATTATTTGATCTTTTTGTGAACAATTTTACTTTTTTCTTTTTTATATAATTTAGGGTAGAATTTTGCAAGCTTTGTGCAATGATGAAATCTCAAGCTGAAGGGGCATTATGCCCTCAATACCATAGGTTAAATAATACGTTTGAAACCTAGGAGGATTATGTATGCTAGTACATTATGTCCAAAAAGTAGGAACATGTGTATGCCAATTGATATTGTGTTTATCAACAATGTTTCTTAAGATTTGTAAAACTGCTTTTGTTAATTTACCCTTACTTTGTCCATTACCTTAAAGATAATATGGTGTCAAAAAATGTTGTATTTGAAATTATTCTAAGAATTTATTTTCCACTTGTTTTTGAATAATACACCATTATTATAAAAATTATAGATGGTAGGATTAACTAGGAGATGAGATTATTATCCATTATGTAGATATCAACTACTAGGTTAGATTTTAATAGTATCACTTTGACCAATTTTTTAAATAGTTAGTTATGGTAATGATGAACATATGTCCTTTGGGAGAGGTTAGATCAATCTTACCCACCAAATTGAGCATCCATGTAGAGAATAACCATGGTGATGTATAAGGGTAGAGCTCATAGGGAGGTGCATAATTTAGGTTACTATATTTTTGATGTGTGCATTTTGTACAAAAGCATGATTTTTTTCTATTTTACTCCAATAGTAGCCCATGCATAAGATTTTTTGTATTAATAGCTTTGCACTAACATATTCAAGGCCAATAGTAGTTTTGGTGTTGTCAAGGCATTGAAGCAATACACTATTAAAATATTGTTGGTGAAAGACTACTGCAATTACTAAATATTAATAGTTTCTTTACAAATGTAGGTTTAGGTATTCTTAGATCACCAATGTAAATACCGCCTCTATATTAGAGTTTATTAGACTCAATTGAATTCATATTACATAATCATAGGCATATATATAGCTTTAGAATACCTATATAATATTTACATATTAGGAATGTACGGGTTCCATAAGAAACTAACAAATAACAATTATAATCTAATATAGAGTAACAACCTATTACAAATTACTAACAAATAAACAAACTATTAACAAATAGGAAATCCAAACTATACGGGTAAATGATGGAATATCCAACATTCCCCCCTTAGTACATCATTGTTTTAAAGAACTAATAAGAGAATCTTGAAAAATTTCGAACCACACATCCAAGAGGCTTGATGAAAAGATATTAGCACGTTATTCTTGAGTAGACCAGAATTGAAGTTGAATATTGTTTTGTTGAACATGTTCTCGTATGAAGTGACAGTCAACTTCAATATGCTTAGTCCATTCATGAAACACTAGATTATGAACAAGCTTGAGAACACTTTGATTGTCACAATAGAGGATTGTGGGTTGATTTTCAGGTACTCCCATTTTTTCTAGTATGTGACATAACCAAACTGCTTCACAAACTGTTGCACTTGCTGCATGATATTTTGCTTCTATTGGGGGACAAACAATTGTGGCTTGTTTCTTACTTTCCCAAGAAATAGGTCCTGAACCTAAGAAAAAAACAAATCCTGATGTGGATTTTCTATCATCAATAAAACTTGCATAATTTGCATCTGTGTATCTTGTCAAGAAGAATTGATCATTCCTTTTATATTCCAAACCATGATTCATTGTACCATGTATATACCTTAGTACCCATTTTGCTGCTTTCCAATGACACATCTTTGGTTCTTGCATAAATCGTGAAAGATAGTTAACATCAAAATTGATATCAGGTCTAGTGTATGTCAAGTATATCAAACCTCCAAACACTTGTCAATATAGAGTTGCATTCACTTGAGAAGATAGATCAGACACAAATAATTGCAAACCTGATTCCATAGGTGTAGACATGGGTTTGGAATTAATCATTTTGAATTTCTCAAGCAGTGTCTTGACATATTCTCTCTGAGATACAAAGATATGGTGATTAGTTTTTTCGTACCTATAAGCTGAGACAATAGTGCAATAGCCTGAGATCTGTCATATCAAATGCCTTCTTGAGATCATTTTTGGTTGTCTCAGGCATTGTTTCTGAGTTGCTTGTGATAACTAAGTCATCAAAATATACATTAATAATCACAATATCCCCCCCATGTTCCTTGAGGTAGAGATTTAGATCATATGGATGCTTAGTAAAACCATGTTTTAGCAAATGTTCATCAATTTTAATATACCAAGCTCTTGGAGCTTGTTTGAGACCATATAGGGACTTAACAAGTTTGCATATCTTTTCTTCTTTACTAGGTGCCATCTATCCCTCTGATTAAGTCATATAGACCTCCTCCTCAAGGTCTCCATTGAGAAATGCACTTTTTACATCCATTTGATGTAATTTCCATCCAAATTGTGCAACTTTAAGCAAAAATCATTCTATTGGTTTTAATCTTTGTTGTGGGAGCAGATGTTTCTTCATAGTCTACCCCTTCTTTCTGGGCATAACCTTTAGCTACAAGTCTAGCCTTATATTTATCTATACTAACATCTGCCTTATACTTAGTTTTGAATATAGATTTACATCCAATTGCTTTCTTACTAGGTGGTAGATCAAAAAACTCCCAAGTTTTTTTATTTTTTATGAGGGATTAATACTCTGCATCCATAGCCCCCTTCCAAGGCTTTGACTCCAATGCTTCTTGAACATTAGATGGTTCAAAATTACCAACAATTGAACTCATTAATGCTAGATTTACCTCATTGTGAGCCATACTGTGAATCCTTGGTCCTAAAGTGGAATTGTTTGGGACTCCATCTAGCTTTGCATCACAAATGGTAATAGTATACCACTTATGCAAAGGTCTTGTGATATTTGTAGGTGTTGAATTAGTTTGATTTTCAACATCCCCATTATTTTTCCCATCCAAGTTGAATATAGGAGCACTATCTGGATTAGATGATATGATGTGGAAGGTGAACTTAATTCACTCTTGTCATAAAAAAATGACATCTCTACTGATGTATATCTTCTTTGTGGTAGGATCCATAAGACAATATGCCTTAGACTCACTACTATAACCAAGAAGAATACATTTCATGGATTTCACATCAAGCTTCTTTCTTTGTTGCTTAGGAATATCCATGTATTTTGTGCAACCAAACACACGAAGATGTGAGGTAGATGGCTTTACCCCTGTCCATGCTTCTTTTGGTGTGATGCCATCAAGTGCCTTGGTTGGTGCACTATTTACAAGATAAACCGCTATATGCACAACTTGAATAAGCATGTCCCAAGTGAGAATCCCTCAACATGCTATGAACCATCTACATGATACAATTTCGTCGCTCGATAACTCCATTTTGATGAGGTGTGTAGGATGCAACCAATTGACAACAAATCCCATTTTCCTTCAAGTAGGTGGAGAATTCCATGATGGTGTATTATTCCGCCCCCCTTGATTTGAGTGGAAGACACAAATACGATGATTCATATCTTTCTCCACAAGAGTGCAAAACTCTTTGAAGTAGGAAAAATCTCCATCTTTACTCTGCAAGCAATACACCCACATTTTTTTGGTGTGATCATCAACAAAAAGCTGAAAGTACTTGAATCCATTGTGATTAGGTGCCATGGGTCCACATAGATCAGTATGCACCAGCTGCAAAGGTTGGCTAGCATGATGCTCACTAGGATAAAAGGGTGGTCTATGTTGTTTTCTAACAATACAACTAGAACAAATAACACTCGACTTCTCAAGTGAGGGAAGCCCTTTGACCTTGCTTTTCTTACTAAGTGTTAGCAAATAGCTAGTGCTCAAATGACCAAATCTACGATGCCATAACATAGCAAGATCACTATCCTTAGTCACTAAAGCTTGATTATTGGCAATTATATCGAGCCTAAATATTTTATCAATTTCTGTAGCACTTGCAACAATCTTTGCACTTTTAGACTTATCTCGGATGAGACATACCTTCTTATCCTAGTTTTTATCAAATTCAATCCTTAGGTTGGGTTGTGATCAAGAAATTGATTAGCAAATAGGGGATTTTTGGTTAGTCTTGGCACATACAAAACTTCAATGAGTTTGCAATGATGAATGCCAAACTGTAAGGAGATATCACCAATACCTTAGATGTCATAGGTGGTATCATCTCCAAGAGAGACTTTACCATGATGGGGTTTCAATGTAAGAAACCATTCCTTTTGTGTAGTCATGTGCTTTGTAGCACCTTAGTCCACATACCAAATTGAGGTTGATTATGAATTATCTTTTGAAATGTGGGCTGAAAACTTATATTCCTCTTCTACAGACTCATCCTCCTCAACAACATTGCCATGTTGCTTTTGTTTATTCTTTTGCTCCAATCGTGTATTGCCACTTTGAAATGACTTCTTTGTATGCGATTTTTGGATGATCGTTTGGCGAAAGAGTTGTACCAACAATTTTTCACATCATGTCCAATCTTTTCACAAATTGGATGCTTTTTCTGAGATCTGGATGAATCACTAGATTTGGGAGATCCACTAAATTGCTTCATAGGCTTCTTACCTTTGTGACATGTGGTCATGGCATGATCCTCCTCACCATGATCTTGGCTTAGAGACTCTTCTTTTTGAAGTAGGTTCACAAGCTTCTCAAAAGTGGATGTTTGTTTTGTGACATTCAAAGTTGTCACAAACACTTTATATTTGGAAGGTAGTGCTAGAACAATAGGCACTAGAACTGCATCTTCAATAGTTTCTCCCAAAACTTGTAGTGAAGCTCTCAACTCAACAATCCTTTTGAGGAAAGATTCTAAGTGTTCTCCATTCTTCATCTTTAGATTGTGTAGCTGACTCTACAAATTCAGGATCTGATTTTGATTCTTTGCCTCATACACCATTTGTAGCTTGTCCCAAGCATCTTTGGTTGTAGACGAGTCTCAAATGAAAAGCTGAACTTCATTAGACACGTTGAACATGATGATCAATTTGGCCTTTCTGTCGACTTGATCAAATTTCTTTTGTCATCAACATCACTTGGATGTCGTGTTGTGGTGCCATTGACCGCATTCCAAACTTCCTCAAACTCAAGTTGAGTTCTAAGTTTGGTCTTCTATGTGGAGTTTAATTATTCCCATGCAATAGTTGGGAATCTGGTAGAAGAAATTTTGGAGAACTGACGGCCATTATATTAACACTATGTAAATTGTATTTTATTCCATTTCTCGTCACTTAGATCAACAATACGCTGCATAGGAGAGGACACTTTAGGTATAAAAATAACATTTTAAAAATATGGCTAAGCTAAAAATGCTTCTATAATGATCTTACAATAATTCATTTTCAAGGTTTTCCAATCTAGTTTCGAAAGAAATTTTAGAATTTCGTAATAGACATTGAAAAAATGATCAATTAAACAATCTTCCCAAAGAGATGCAAATGGGCAAGATTGTAATCTGCCTAATTCTAGACCTAAATTGTAATGTTTTACGATTGCTCCACACTAATTATGTATAACTATTTCACTAACCATGAATTTTTATAGAAAAACGTATCTATGATATTTTTCATGTCTACATTGGCTTCTCGAGCTAGAGAGAGCATCCCTAACAGTGAGATCGAATGTGGGCTTGGACTTCACTCAACGATCCCACAAACTGGTGGAGGTGCTGCAACATTTGATAAAGGCAGTGAGGGCCGATCATGTTGTGCAACAGAGAATTTGTTAGGACAAAAGAAGGAATTGGATGTTGTCTATTTCTTGAGAATACAACGTGCAAATATTACATTCACATCGCCTTCTCATCAAGAGAATATGCAGACCAGATCAGGCTTATAGTGGGAGTCATCGTCTTGAGTCACATTACAAGAAACAAAATTGCTTGCACTACACCAAGCGAACTTAAAAATCTGCCTATCGGACAATAGATTAATTCTTTGCTCATAAAATATGCATTAATGATATCGGCCTCTTGATATGCTCTTGCTCACTCAATTGTGTTGCAGAGAGATCAATATTGCCTCTTGTTATTTTTGCAATAGATAGAGGCATGCGTAACATTCAAGGTATATGCAAGAAATGAATCATTCATAGCAGAATGATGATGAATACTCTTTGCGTTCTCCAAAGACATCAAATGAAATTTGTTTTACCCTCTCTGAATGGGCCTTGAATACTTGCCCAACCACTCGTATCAAGGCCAACCTTTGGCTTTGGCCTTTACACATGCCATTCGAATTCAAAGATGCCTGTTGTAATAATAGGCTTCCAAAATCTGCAATGAAACATGAGATCTCTGCTACAAAAATCACATGTTATAGCTAAAACGTAGAACCTAATGTTCCTTAAATAGTTTACAAGGTATGATGTTTCTAAAAGAAACAATCAAGTAATCAAAAAGACAAAGTTAGAAAAAAATCAACATGATGACCATTAACGCCAAAAATAGAAAAGATATTATTCTAATACCCCTCCCTTAATGGTCACTGTCATTCTAACTATCCGCAGATAACAAAGAAAGGTACCCCTTCTCAACATTGCTGCAACAAAAGACAAGAGCCTCGCCATCACTGCCACTTGAGATGAGTCTCCGCCACCAACCCTCGTGATAAATTCGTAACTTTTGAAATAATAACACTAATTGTCCAACCTCAAGTTGGAAAACCGCCCCTCCCCAGAACTGGCCAAAGACATACCAAGTTAGAACAACTGCTACAATTTTGAGGAAAAATTGCAAATCCTCCACCTTCAGATCACATGACGCTTCCAAAACGTAATCGCGCGAAGCCAGATGTGTAGATGTTCGCCCTAGCTGCAACCAAAAAAATAACTACACCAAACCACGATTTTGAGGAAAAAATTGCCAAACCCAAGATTACAAATCATCATTTTTTCAGAAAAAACCTTTAAAAGCCAAAGAGTTCTCCTGAATGACAGAAACCCTGACAAGGGTATACATGAAAAAAACTCTTAATTTTTTAGGACAAAATTATAAACCCTCCTGGAACCTAGAAGACAAATTTTTTTTTTCTTTTAAGGGACAAAAATATTTAAAACCTGAAGATGATTTTTTATGGGACAAAAAATATTAAAAACCTAGAACATCGATTTGTTCGCTTTGATAAACAAAGGGTTTTGAAAACCCTATCGTGACAAAGGCACCCATAAAAGCGGCGAAGACCCGTAAAAATCAAGATAGAATCTCGACTCACCAAAAATCGAGGATTCTTTTATAAAACCTTAGTCGCAAGTCCGAGAGTTCAAGCAAAAGAACCCCAGGTCGGATTCCCCGAGGTCCCGCTACAGAGACAGAGCCCACAAAAATACAAAAAATGAGGGTCGCCCTACACCGGAAATACGTAGACCCTCGGCTGAACATGAGACCATCGCGACAAATAAAAAACTAGGTCGGGTTGTTGTGCGTAAGAAAACGCGCTTTCACTCGTAACGCGACACCTTCACCGTCGCTGGCTTCAACAACAAACCGTGGCAAGGGACGCCAAGAAGCCAACCCGAAGCTGTGGTGAGATCGCCGCTGCAAGAAGGTTTATGTATGCAAAGTCCATACGCCAACTCACCCGTAACAACAACAATGCAACCAACGAAAAACGTGGTATAAAAAAAATCTTCGTTTTTCGAACACGACAAGTCACAAAGGGAGACTGGTCAGGACGGCTGCGGGCTTTGATCCGCTTAGAAAACGGCTACTTAAAACAAGAAACGCTGCTAGCATAAGACGGATCCAATAACCAAGTCAGCAAGCATGAAACCAACATTGAAAATGCGTGGGAGAGGATTCCTCCCAACCGCCCTCCTATAGCCAAAAATTGGTCAATTTTGAAAAAATTTCAAAAAAAAATCATAAAAAATTTCCTTTCGAATTTTTTTCAAATTTTAAAAACAATACTCTCTCCTCGACACCATGTTACGTAATTGATGTTGTTCTATTAAAACAGAGGAACAAATGTTCCTTAAATAGATTACAAGATACAATGTTTCTAAAAGAAACAATCGTTTACAAAGGACAAAGTTAGAAAAATCAATGAGATGACCATTAATGACAAAAGTAGAAAGATATTATTGTAATAACTGCGGACCACACTATTTGTTGAGATCCTCTTATGGAGTAGGCTCAGGGGCCAACATAAACATTGAAGAACTTTGCGTAGTGAGGAAAGGCATAGAACCTTTACAATTACACCAATATTCTCTCCTTATCACTAAATAATAGGCACATGAAATGATAAAGCTATGATACCATATCCGAGTTTATTAGACTCAATTGAATTCATATTACATAATCATAGGCATAAATAGCTTTAGAATAGCTATATAATAGTTACAAATTAGGAACACACGGGTTCCATATGAAACTAACAAATAACAATTATAATCTAATCTAGAGTAACAACCTATAACAAATTACTAACAAATAAACAAACTATTTACAAACATGTATGTGTAAATGATGGAATATCCAACACTCTATCCTTAGCCTCTCTAGTCATAGCCTAAACTAACCCATCACTTTGTGAGGAAACTAATGCTTAATAATGTGTCTTGTCCACCCTATCAAATAATGTGACCTCTATGTGTAGGGTAGCTATTCATCATCCTCTAACCATTAATAACAAGCTTTCCATGGTCTTTGGTCCACATCATTGATCTCATCGAACCCACCTCCAATAGACTATCTCCCATATAGGTACATTGCATTGATTGTACATATAAATGAACATACATTTAGCTCAACTCCCACTACCTCATTTCCTCATTTTCACTAGATCCAAAACTACAATGTGCTTGCAAGCACAAATATGTAGTAGTGTCATGCCATAACCTAGGCTTCTCCCTCCACTATAAACTATCAGGTGCATCTCCTAGTATAACTATGCCAATATGTAGGAACCCCTAGTATAAAACACCCCATTTGATACTATTCTCTCCACCATGCACACCCATTCAATGGGGAAGTCCTATAACCTCCTATTTGACATTATATGCCACTAACCAACCTTGCCACATATGGGGGAAAATCTAGAAATATCCCTATCCCAAATGCCAAGTCCATCTCTATCCTCCTCACTTGCAAGTCATTTGTCATAAATAATTGCCTCAAGTATAGCTATGTAATGATTAGATCACACTCCACTAACTCTCCATAGATTAGAACCCATAGAATCCTTCACACATACCCCAAGATGATCTTCATCTCCCTGGTCAATAGTAAGAAAGATCTAGTATCACTCTCCACAAAGTCCATCATCATCACTGAATGAGCCCATATCTTTAGGATGTAGAGAACCTCATAC
The DNA here is from genome assembly GCA_007258455.2 of Sequoia sempervirens. Lineage (NCBI taxonomy): Eukaryota > Viridiplantae > Streptophyta > Pinopsida > Cupressales > Cupressaceae > Sequoia > Sequoia sempervirens. Next base: position 5,486 of record VDFB02177870.1, on the reverse strand, counting down.
AAACCAACCATATATAGCAAAAACAAAATTATCATTACTAAATTTTGTGCCATTTGAAAGTATCATAAGTTTATTATATGGAATAAGGGATTAGGTAGGCTTTTGGACTTGGAACCTGAAGGTTCTAAGTTCAAAAATCATCTTCATTCCCATAATTTATACATAATATCTAATTTTTTAATGTGTAATATATTCCCACTATCAAACATCCATTTTAATTTAATCATGAATTCCATTTGTTGGTTAAAATTTTAGCACATAGGATTAACTAAAGATCAAAGAGAAATCCACATGAATATTACTAGGATCTACAAATCCTAAATGTAGCATCAATAACTTATCAACTACAAATCCTATATGAAAATAAAATCCTATTGTTATTATCAACTACAACCTAACACAAAAAACATAGACACGTAAAGGCCTAAAATAAAATCTCACTAAAACCCTGATAACACCATTGAAATTTTAGGGTTATTTTCATGCTCACTAGGGTTTATTTTTCCATGCCTTAGCCTAAAAGCCTCTTTCCTTTGTTGGCTCTGTTGCTTTTGTTATAATTTAATGTTGACTGGTCGACCAAGTTCTTGATCTCTTAAGTTGCACTCAAGCCCTTTTTATTCATTAAGTTATTGACCCCTTCTATCATTAACAACCTCTTATCAACATTTTTGCATGTGCAAAATTGAGTAACTTTAGTGATCCACTCATATTACATTTTGCTGGGCCCTATTGTCAGTAGGTGCTAGGTTTCTATTGGTTTCCACACTTCCATAGGATCCTAGTTGCGGAAGGAGGTGGGAGTTGCAAACTTTCAGAATAGGGGAGAGGACCTAGTAGTTGTGCACCCTAACTTCACGCTTCTAATTATCCTATGTGGAAATTTCAAGTTACTCCCAATTTTTTACAGCAACTTACTTGGTAAGTCCCCTGCTTATAACTTTCGTTTCAGGGCCACATGATCAAATATGACACCACATCAACATGCTTTTTGTCAAGGTGTCCAAAAAGGCCCAAAAAAAAAGTGAGACCAATACTTGTGCATTCACATCATGGGTAGTTGAGCACTGATGTGGCATCACATGATTGGTTGCTTTTTAAATCAAATGAATACATTTTGTTTAATTATGGGTAGTCAAGTCACAACTATTGGGCATTATATAAACAACTACTATCACAACTATTGGACATTATATAAACAACTACTATTACAACTATTGACACATGCTCAACTATTGGGTCCTCTCCCCTATATATGCATGATGTTATCTCATTTGATTCTAGGCATTTGTGGGTCCAATAAGGCGAGGCCTAGCTCAAGTCCCAGACTCGCGAAAATGTGACATGTGGCCTTGTTAATGTCATGATGGCTAACATATCTCACCTTTTCAAAAGTTCTCCACTTTGTTGGCCCGTGCAGATGACATGTAAAAGTAAGGTGACATGGAGGTTCTTTATTGGTTTGATTTTTCAAGGCACTTCAACTTCCAATCAAGAGTTTTAAAACTTGGTTAATTCAATTGACGATCGTTGATTTTTCTCACGTTTTTGAAGATCAATGGTCTATTTTCAAACTTGAGGAGCAGTTAATGAAAGGCTCCAGGTTCATGTGAATGAGCAGTAATGGTAGAAGTGACCGTTTATGACTCAATCTCTTAAAGGATTCTCTCAAATAAATATGCCATATGATCGTTGAAAAGAGTCACTTCACATTGCATAGATTGGAGAGTGAGTTCTGGTCATTTTATAGCTTCAATAAAGCACTAAGGTTTCTTATGTGCTATACACGTACATTTTCTTGAGCTTTGGTTCATAAAATTTGACTTTGCAACATTTAGGGTTAGGGTTTGCACGTGATTGTAGTTGCAAGCAAGAAAAATATTTTAGGATAAAAAAGTACTAAACCCTAGTTGCAATTATTAAGCCCTAGGTCCAAAATTTTAACAATGTCAATCAAAAGGCCAATCCTCGTCATCAAAAAGGCATCTAGATGAAGATTTGATAGTTTAGTTACCTGGATCATCAAGAAAGGCAATGTGTGCCCAGAGGCAAGTGTTTCTTTCAATAAATTGATAGATAATGGGAATGTAGAGATGTTGAAGTTCTTATCACAGGTGGAGCCTCTTTAACCATTGGTATAACAAGAGTTTTGTGTGTCCCTATCTCAAATGTTTGGGTGTATGATTTGGGAAAATTACTACCAGTAAACATTTTTGTGAATGTAGACTTCATTAGGCTTGTGGCTCGAAATTATGATGAACATGTTAGAGTTGTTAGGGCTGAAAATGGTGGAGTTCTAGTGTAGATTAACAAGGTTCAATTTCTAAAATTTTTGGTCTTAACCTAGTTGCTAATAAGACTAGGCTTTGATTATTTCAATGAGAAATATGAACAAGATAAGCACATCTATAGTGTTCTATGGCTCCCCAAGCACAAGTTAAAGGCGTTTGACAAAAAATCAATCAAAATTCCTCATAATGAAGTTGAGCCTTTCAATATCGACCAATTTGAGGATTGCTTCATCAAGGCATATCATTCTTTATGCCATGTCTTGGGGGGTGATGCTAGAACTAAGATCCTTGTGCCCTTAATGTATATGGCTATAGATATCCAAAACCCTTTGGTGAATAGTGAGTTTGACTTTGCCACCTATGTTGCAAATGGAATCCACAAGCAATTGGTAGAAATTAAGGAAAATAATAAAACAATGAACTTTAGGAGGTATTCTTTCCTCTACCACATGTTTTTGTATAAGGGAAGGAATAACGAGGATAAGGCCATGTAGATAAAGATGGTTGATCATAATGGTCAATCTCTTCCTATCCAATGTTAGATATACATTCGGGGCATGCACTTTGAGAACTCTAATTATGTAGTTTTTGAAGAGCATTTCACCATAAAGGTTGTAGGGTTCTTAACGGGAGACAGGGAGAGATTGTACAAGAAAATTTTAGATTTTTTGGGGTCAAAGAAAAGATTCCTTGATAGAGGTGTGCAACATAATTGGGGATATTTGTATCTCCCTTAAAACAACTATAATTGAATGATATATGGATGCCTTGTAGGTCCATACATACTACCAAGGTCTATCCCCAAGAGGTTGACATTTTTGGAGATTGTGTGGCAACTAAATAAGACAAATAAAATCCACTTGAAGGGACAAAAGAAGGGACATTTCTTTCCTCTTACCATGCATTTTATTTTATTTTACCACTAGTAGTGAGGGTCTAGAATAAATATACCCTATGCTCCAATTTTATAGGATCAACCATGAGGTTGTAAGAACTTTTGATCTTTAGATATTTATAAATAAGGTTATATTGAGCTTTAAGAGGTCTACATTTGATCATCAGGGGATTTTTGAGGAAGATGTGATATGAAATTGTTTAACAAAAAAGGAGGTAAATAAAAGGAGAATAAATTGGGTTTTTATCAGAAAGAGGGAAGAATAAAGAAAAAATGCAAATGCTAACTACCTTGAGGCATTCATAGAGATAAATGTCTCAATGCTAGAATAAGTAAAATGTTGGATAATGATGATGCATTAGCTGGAAAGGCCCCCGTAGTTGAAGAGAGGCCAACATACCAACCACCAGAACTTGATCAATCAATCTATGCCTATGCACTCCTATGCACAAAAGGGGAAAGAGCCCATAATAGAAAAATCTACACATCAAAGGTGTCCACATACAACACGTACCTCCCAAGAACAACCTCAAAAGAAGAGAAAGCTTGGTCAACCATGTTTGGTTGATTATTCTCTAGGAACTGATGAAGTAGAAGAGATAGAGGTAATTGAGGAGAATTTTGTGACAAAGGAGGAAGTGAACTAAGTAATTCCTTCACCTCCAATAGTCAATGTTGTTGGCATGCAACATAACATAATGAACATAAATATAGGAGGGGGTAGGGATGAAGTTGATGATATTAGAGCCATGACTTGTACACACTTCATTTGTTATGATAATTTTGTCATCCCAAGACTTCATAGATTTCATCTTAAGAATTAGGAGAGGAATTTCAAAAAAAGCTGAATAAAGCTACAAGAGAGGTTTATCGTTCACGATATGAGAATGCCACTTAGACTGTGTTGAAGGAAATAAAATTTGATGTTAAGAACATCACCCTAGAGAAGGGAAGAAAATTGGTAAGATAAAGTGGGTTGCTTTTGCTCCTTGAATGAGATATTGCATCAACTATTACTCTAGACACCATAAGAATACATAATTAAGAATTTTTTTCTTTTGATGAGCAAGATGAGAAGGCATATTTTGAATCTGGTTTCAATCCAAAATGGGAAACCCTAGCAATTTGGGCAATGGCCTCAAATACTAACAAGCCACAGGTTACATAAATAGTAAAAGAATTAACATGGAGCTTAATTGTTAAAATACTATCTTGGATACAAACTCCTCTATAGGCAATGTCTTTAGCAGTTCATACAACATTGTTTAGTGAAGCAACTGCAAAGAAATTGTAGGAAGATTATGACAAGTTGCTAACTGATCATGCTAAGCTTACGTTAGAATATAATAAGAAAAGGATCCAAATGCAAATGCCAATGCCAATGTCAACACCAACAAGCACTACATTGACAATTGTCTCCACTCCAAGTTTTTCAAGAGTTTTAATGCAAGTAAAGGAACCCATGGTTTCTAAATAAAGTAATCGGAGTAGTTGCAAGGGGCCTAGGAGGAGAAAATGAAAAAGGTGAATGATATGGTTGATGATATAATTAGGTACATGTTAGCCAAGAGTATTGGTAAGTTAGGAGAATTCTGGATGGCTTATTCCACTTTAAATGATGCATATACCGAATGCATGAAGGACTAGGTGAATTTGAAGCAATTAATGGATAAATGGGTTCCTAGGGCCGCAAGTTTGAAAATGATATATAAATGTGCAAGATTTGATCCAATCATTCCAACTAACCTTGTCCTAGTAGGGGAGATGGTAATGTTATTAGTGGACGTCAAAGTATATATGATGAAACTTGGGAAACCAATAAATGCCAAATTCAAATCTTTTGAATGCATTAAGATGAAGATCATGCCTAGTATATTGGATGATAATGGGGAATTAAAGTCATTGGACTAGTGGAAGACAAGATTTAGCACAATGGTTCCCACCCTTTCTACTTTTATTTGTGCAAATGATGAGATGGACATCGACCTATTAACACTACTTTAGATAAGTTATTTTGCTTCAAAGATAGGTCTATACAGTTTTTGTAGAGAGGTGAGGGTAGTTTTAGATGCAAAGTAAATTGACCATATTGAAAGGGTTGCAAAGCTACTTTCATTCCAATGGCTATCAGAAATAACTTATGTAGAATGGGATGAGAAGTATAATGTTTACTGTATATTTTCATTTCCATCAGTCATCAAACTTCTAATGCAACATCCTACTCAGCTAATGGAAGTATATTTTTGGAGTATTAAGCAATGCTTCAGGTGTTCAACAATTTCGGTCCTATTTTGGCTTTT
>VDFB02177869.1:0-18696 GCA_007258455.2 Sequoia sempervirens | reverse complement strand
AAAAAACAAAACAATGGCCAGTCCGACGGCAAAATTCAAAACTCTAATAAAAATAAATTTTCTCTCTATATTTTTATATTTATATATGTACGTATAAATATATATATATATATATCTAATATATATATAAATATATATATATATATACATATATATATATATATATACTGTATTTAAAAATATTTTAAAAACAGAGAATAATAATCCATTTTACTAGTTACTGTACACACCTACATCTATACACAAAATGCATTTGAAAAAGGAATATATATATATATCAATACAACCTCGAATTCCCAGTAAAAGAATTATTCTTAAATTGATTTAAACAAAACTACAGTAGTACTGGTTATTTCCAGAATTCCAATCATAGTTTCATTTTAATAATCAACAGTAAAACCCAACAAATAATTTCATTTAAATAAACAGCAGTCCCAAGCTCCCAGAAATTTCAATCTAATAATTGACAGTCCAGAACCCAACCAAATTCCATTTTAACAAACAGCAATCCCGATCCCCAGATGTAAATTTCATACACAGCGAAACAATTTCTATCAATTTCTATTTTATTTGATGCTACAACAAATAAAAATAAAATAAATGAAAAGAACCTGGCGTCCTGTGTTTGAATAAGATCTGTAGACGCTTTATCCCTCTTGCCGATCCAATCCTCCGATAACGATTATTTCCAGCCGTAGCTCCAAGATCCTCCCTCAACTTAAATCTTATTCCTCAATGAATTCTCCAGAATAACCAAAGAAAGAATGCAATACTATATCCGAAAATTGACTGCCAAAATTCTCCAAAATCTGCTGGAAAGAGAATGCAACCCCCCTACCAACCCAAAAATTCTCTAAATAAAATCTCACACAAAAAGTCTCTTCCTTTTCCACTTCTAGTGAATACAAAAAGTCACATCTCAAGAAATAACTCAAAATAATTATTAATCCTCTAATTCCTTTTTGCCTTTTCCATGCATTTACATTTCATTTTCTTTTTATCATGCATTTGATTAAAACTTAAATAAATTTAAATCCACAAAATTGAGCTTTTATTTGAATATATATTCATTATCTTCACAATACACTATTAATTAATTACTTCCACATTAGAATAATTAAAATCAACCATTTGCAAGATTCTAAATAAGTATCCATTAAATTTCTTATTATAATAATTATCTTTTCAAGATTATTTGTTCATAACAATTTAAATCAATTTATCCAATAATATCACTTTTACTTTTAATGAATTAGTTTAATTTGATCATTTGTTCTAAATCATTTGATTTAATTTAATTGATTATTATTTTAATTTCTAATCATATTTTAAATAACTTTACAAATCACTTATGATTTAATTAATTATTTAAACATGATTACTAACATATTATATTTCCCACACAATCAAATAACACAGTAATTAATGAAGCACACACAGAAACTCACACACAAGTCCAAAACAACTGACACGGAGGGGTATTACATCCTCCCCCCCTTAAACATCGACTTACTCCTGGAAGTCGAGCTCAAACAAAAACATGGTAACACAACAATATCAAAGATCACCATTAAATCATCGTTTAAACATCATCAAGAAAGCAATGAAAATTTAACAAACCAATAATAAGGAAATGATACCAAAACAAAAGTGGTGGCAGGGTTGCAACCAGACCAATTTGACAAACACAAGGACCAATGACGAACTAGGTTGGGGAAACTTTCTTGTCAGTTCCTATTTTCCACATCAATCCCATTGGGTGTTAATGATGCTCGCCCTGTCCTAACAATGCAGGTGGAATCGAGACTTAATTCCTGCAATCCTGCATGCAAACAAACATTGTGCACAATACATATATATCACAAATACATCATGAGAGGAAATCTCAGCATAGTAGGGCACTTGCGAGCGAGTGATACCACACTGTCCCTCCCACTAAACAACACATAATAGTCAAAACAATTCTAGTAACTCATAAACAATTTTCTTCTAATTAGTTAGGAAATATTAGTATAAGGATACTAACCATAAACCTAATTCATCTACTATATCAAAATGAATTAATACTTGACATTATAAGTATCTATACCTGCATATTATGATTACATTACCTTAGTCACTGTAGCTGCGAGAAGCCCACTTCTTTTTGTAAATCAAAAGCTACCATAGAACATTGCACATTAGTACCAATAATTCAAGTTGTATTTTAACCTCAAGATACTATATTCTAAAAAATCATAGAATAATTATCCACAAAACCTCACATTTTCGTTAAAACTCTTAATTTTCACACAAAGAACTCCACTTTAACCATTATTCAGCACCAAATCTCACATCACTTTCAATAAATAAAATAAGATTTTTGCACCTTCTGGAATTCAAAAACATAATTCATCAATCAAGGACAACAAAATCGCAAATTCCACACACACTTGACCTATTCACACACATGAAACACATCACCAAGAACACATCACACTAAAACTCAAGGGTCCATAGAGCATCCCCGACAGGAATGATATCGATGCATTGCACACTACACCAAGCGTCCTATCCTTTCCCATCAGTTTCCTGCACCATCGACCCGACACTGGTTAACAGAAGAAATTCAAGCTCACAATAATGACGAAAAACAAAGTGAAACTCAAGACTCACAGGTCTAAGCGCAAGGTTACATAGTGAGCACACATAGTGCCCAGTGTATGAACCTATGGCTCTGATACCATGTTGTAAAGCCTCGCCGTGTGAACCCCAAAGGACAATTAAACAATAATCACTACACAATTTATTTTTTTTAAGTTAACATAACATACATGTAATACACATTAAGTCATAACATTAATTTCATTTAAGTAGATTCATTAACACATACATCCCTTGGGGTACACGAGGAGTCATTACGCGACTTAGATCCCCACAACGACAATAAAGAATAAAATCCAAAGATATAATCCATAACAAAGTAAACATTATCAAATGTAACACATACATGATAATCATTGATAATAAACCATCTGTGTACATAAATACAACATATGCATGATTAACTTAACACATTGAATAACAATTGCCATGGCCAATATCCATACCGAGTTTAACATTACATTACAGTACAATGTTTAAGAAGTACAATGATACAAAAGTGTTTCCAATCATGAATGGAAACCATACAACAAGAATCATGATACAAATGAACGATGAATACAAAGCATCATGTAACTAGCTTCCAAGACAACTCGAGTCGCCGCAGAACCGCAGACCACCGCACCTCTCGTCCTGGATCGGGACCCAGTAAGTGAGTAGCACGCTCCACCACCATGTGAGTCCCAAGACCCACCGCATAAGGGGGCTGACAAGAAGAGTCCCTCAACCAAGAACATCCAAACAGTGGAACCACGTTCAACATCATACAAAAGTATCATAAACTCAAGGATTACAATGACAAAATCAACAACGTTGAAGAGTTAACATAATAACTTAAAATCATAAATTTCATCACACAAATAAAAGTGATGACCAGCAAACAAGTAACCAAAGGATGATCATGAAATACTTCCAAGTCAACTTAATTAATAAACATAATACAATTTCCAAATTGCAATTAAACAATACAATAACATCATAACACAGTACCATAAGAGTACAAGGTCATAAATCAAATATAAATGAGATCATACAAGACTACAAAGTATACCAAAGATGTATTAAAACAATAATCAATTTAAATCAATTCAAACAACAATCTAAACCAACTCCCATAACCTACTTCTAGAGGAACACAATTAAGTAAAACACATGGGTAACTAGGGGAGAGTGTCATTGCATAGTCCCACATGGGTCGCCATGTGCTCTTCCTCCCAACCGGAGGTTTATCCTATCTATGTATGGCTGTCCTATGCCCCTTCCCAACCGAGGCTACGCCAACCATAGGGTGACCTCTCATGCAGCCGTAAACCCTCGCGGACGCCCAGGTCACCACCACCAACCACGTTGCCTTCTCTCACTCTTCCATTAGTCTCCATAAAGCACTCAATGAAGACGGTGGCATCCATTTTTAAATCTTATAATGATATTACCCAACCCCTAGCATTATTAGGTTTCACCTCTGATTACTAACTCACTCGTGGTTATCCTATGCTCCTTAAACGTGGGAACTGCCCCCACAAGGGAGCCACTCTCCTAGAGAGAGACCCAACAACAAACCGTAAAACCAAGAAACCACAGGCCAAACATAACAAGAACATTAGATCACAACTGAGAAGCATGCGAGGCATTACCCATCTCGCTATAAATGCATAATCAAAGTCTCAACAATTCTCGTACAACCATTTCAAAATCATGAAACCAAAACACTTGCCACATCAAGGGAACATAAAGAGAGAGAACATAAAATGTCAATCATCTCAATCCCCTGGAAGCCAAAAGAATGAAAACCCACAAACAAGGGTAAAGTGAAGCAACAAGAGTATTTCTCCAATAATTCCAACACAAGGATAAAATTTCCTCAAATATGAGAGTAACTCAAAAAAGCCATAAAAAGGGAAGGTTCATCAAGACCCATCCACAAATCAACAATGGTGTCACCTCAAATAGGAAAACACAAAAGAAAATCAACCTTTAATTCAACAAAATCACTTAATAAAAGCAAAAGCCACCAATGAGGTATTCCGCAGGAGACCTCAATTTTCTCCTCACAAGAACCCCCTTATAAAGGTATGCAAATCACCTTCATAAAAATCAACACATACCAATGACAACAATAAGGCCACCAGAACTATTTTCAATTGAAATATAATGAGTGAATACATTAAAATAAGATCAACAACCCCATCCAGACTACATAAACAACTTTGATACAAAATAAATCAGAAATCCAAGAAGATCAACTACCCACAACTCATCAACAAAATACAAGTTCCCAATTGCATTGCAACACAAATTAAATGACAAAGAATTCCTTGAATCAAAACTAACCTCCAAAGGCATTCACACCAATATGGAACCATCCAAAAACAATAATTCAACAATAGAGGTAAAAGCATGTAACCAAGCATCCAAGGCACCAAATTTAAGAACACCTTAAATACTCAACCACTCACAATTCCACAAAAACACTTACATAATAAACAACAACCAAAAATTCAAACAAGAAAAATATTTAATAACCAATCAATTAACAACCAGAACTAAATAACTTTACAACTTACTCATCTAAATTACTCAATTAACTAAAACAACTTATGATAACCATCATAAGTATTCTAAAAGACTTATCCATAAAGAGAACTTACAAATCAACCATTAAATGAATATAAAGGAAGTAAATTTTCAAAAGATTAAAATCCCATTTCACCAATAAACTATCCAATTCAAGAATACCCTAATCAATCTCTAACCCTACCCACACATTTAAATTTCCCCCTTCATTTATCAACAATCGAAAACTACTTAATAGTTGGGTAGGTAACTCATTATTATTTCATAACTACTTATGTTTAAAACATTATCTCCATTTTCCTTTCATCATACTAACTTAACACTCACTTCCAATATTTAAATTAATTGTGAAAACCATTTAAGACCAATTGTCTATACTTTAAAATGACAATAATAACAATACTCTAAATACTTAAACTACATATTAAAAATTACCACCTTAAAATTTTAAATCTATCTAAATAAATTTACACACATAAATACCTTTTAAAACCACTACATATTTATATATTTTAATTCTTTTTGAGGAGGGAGTGTAAAAAGAGAATAGATCTTTTCTAAGAAACCAACAAGTCTACAAGACTACAATTTCACAAAATAAGAATAAAAGATAATTTATTCAATTCTATATTAAATTCGATTTCACACATTAAAAAGAATTAAATAATCAATGCTGATATATGTTCACAATCTACCTTTTTACTATATTATCCTATCAAGTTTATAATTTAACAAATTAATAGAAATTCCTTTCTAATTACACATTTCCACTAAAATAAAATTTTGTTTATCTCATACCAGAAAGTGAAACAATCTGTTTACATATAGAATTTAATTAAATAATATAATAGAGAAATCGTGACAAAAAATATAATTAACTTAATTAATAAATATATGATATGTATATATATACACATATATATATACATATATCAAAAACATGAAATTTTCGCTTAAAGGAAAAGTAAAAGTTTATTTCATAGCGCTTATATTTTTGGAATGGCTACCTACATTAACAGCCACGGATTGACCAATGACGTTTTGACGTTCGCCAGCCCCGTAGGACCGTTGTGGAGTCCAAGCAGACTACCGCATTCCGTACCAACTCCTATGGTGGGTAATGCGTCGAGGTCAACCACTCACACCTATGGGTTTATTAATATCAACCACATGCAAACTTCGGCTGAAGAATTTTACAAATTTGAAAAATAAATAAAATTTACAATCAATATTTATCAACTTATATATATACATATATATATATGGGTGTATATATATTTGTATATCAAATATATTAGATATATATATACATATACATATACATATATATATTTATATATATATATATATATATATATATATATATATATATATATATATATATATATATTTATATATATATATATATATATATATATATATATATATATATATATATATATATTGTATTTCAAATACTTCAAAAATAGAGATGGATATACACTGTACAATTTTTCTGTGTATATTTAAATGTAAACAAGAATATACACAACCCAGTTTTCCAAGTAACAAGATTATTCTTAAATTTATTAATTATATTTCCCAGCCAAAACTACAGTATTACTAGTTATTTCCAGAATTCCAATCTTAGTTTCATTATAATAAACAATAGTAAAAACCCAACAAATAATTTCATTTAAATACACAACAATCCCAAACTCCTAGAAATTTCAAACTAATAATTGACAGTCCAGAACCCAACCAAATTCCATTTTAACAAGCAGCAATCCCGAACCCCAGTAAATTCCCATTGATTAAACAACAACCCAATAGATTTTCTTTCCACAACATTTGAATTCCAACCCCAAATGAAAATTTCATACACGGCGAATCAATTCCTATAACTTGCTATTTTATTTGACGCTACAGCAAAATAAATAAGAAATGAACCTGGCGTCCTGTGTTTGAAGAAGATCTGTAGAAGCTCTATCCCTTTTTCCGATCCAATCCTCCACCAATAAATGTTTCCAGTAGTAGCTCCAAGATCCTCCCTCAACTCAAATCTTACTCCTCAAATGAATTCTCAGAATAATAAAAGAATGCAATACTATAACAGAAAACTGACTGCCAAATTTCTCCCAAAACCTGTTGGAAAGAGCAATGCCCCCCTTACCAACAAAATCCCCTAAATAAAATCACACACAACAGTCTCTTCCATTCCTCTTCCTGAGAATACCAAAAGTCACATCTCAAGAAATAGCTCAAAATAATTATTAATCCTCTAATTCCTTTTGTTGCCTTTTTCATCCATATGATTAAAATTAAATAAATTTAAATCCTCAAAATTGAACTTTTATTTGAATATATATTCATTATCACCACAATACATAATTAATTACTTCCACATTAAAATAATTAAAATCAACCATTTGCAAAATTTTCTTCAAAACACATTTAATATTTTCGCAAACTACTACAACATTTATTTATTTATTTTTCATATTCTCCAGTTCTCTTCGACTTCCAAATGCTCTATAGGTGAAGTTTCATTTCTTGCTTTAAAACACTTCAACTTCCTAACTCCTTATCCATTTAAATTTCTTATTATAATAATTATCTTTTCAAGATTATTTTTTCATAATTATTATTAACTTCAACAATTTAAATCAATTTATCTAATAATATCACTTTTACTTTTACGAATTAGTTTAATTTGATCATTTGTTCTAAATCATTTGATTTGATTTAATTGATTATTATTTTAATTCCTAATCATATTTTAAATAACTTTGCAAATCATTTATGATTTAATTAATTATTTAAACGTGATTACTAACATATTATATTTTTCACAAAATCAAATAACACAGTAATCAACGAAGCACACACAAATACTCACACACAAGCCAAAACAACCGGCACAGAGGGGCCTTACAAGCTTGGCCACACTAGCTCCCCTCCGCAACACCCACTTCTTAGGTCAACCAAGCTTCACTCCCTCATGAATCTCCCATGAAAAACTCTTCACCTTGACTAAGAACTGTGAGAATGTGGATGCCTTCGCAACAATCGTTGCTACACTAGCAAATAGAAAAGGATTTTGGAAACTAAAAACAAGAGGTATCTAGTAAGGGAATCTATTTGAGTGGTTATACATGTGGCAAGATTAGCTCTGATAAGGAGGATTCCCATCTTGCAAAAGTTATGCTCTACAAGGTTTATGGGGATTCACTTGTCGGCATAACACATCTGCACTCATGGTACTTGAACTTTCCTCAAGCACCCATTTTATATATCAACTGGAAGTAGCTTGGCTTTAGCTTGTTACCAGTTGGATCAGTCCTTTGGGGTGAGTCCATTTTCCAACCAATTCAAGCCCTCTAAAGGATTAAACACATATAAAGACGATGGGTTTGGTTTTTGATCAGCAAGTTCACACAGGGTGAGAGCATACTCCCTACCATATCAAGCATAACAAACAGTGTTCATTCATCCCCTAGTTAAATCTATATGGTGGAATACAATTGTTCACTTTAAAGCACCAATTGAATTGTGTTCTAAGCTAAAATACAATCAATTTCATAAATAAAAGGCCTTTTCCCAAATGTCCTACAAAACCATAGATTAGTAGTTTTTCAATATTAGTCTTCGACAATCAACAACTACACCATTTGTTAGTCTAAAAATTAGCTCAAAATATTCATAGTAAAACACAATGAAAATATAGGCATGAACACAAAATAATCTAGCAACGAACATATAAGCATCAAAACAAAAAAAAATTAAAAAAATACCAAATATTTTGTGTTTAGATGCTTGATTTTCCTATTCAACTAGATAGCTTGTGACAAATGAAAATGATTAGAAAAGTATGATATTGTTCAATATTAAATGCTTAGTGATTTAAGAGAAAAAATTAAATCATAAAAAAAAAAAAATAGTTACTTCATTAAAAAGTGGAGAAAAATGGAAAAAACATAAAAAATAGACTAATAAAAGCTGACTTAAATAGCTATTTCAATAAACACTAGATGAAAAATGGGAAAAATCTTTTTAAAAATAAAAAAATCATAAATTCATCCATTTTATGTTTCAGTAGACATTCAATGAAAACAAAAAGAAATTCAATGAAAATGAAAATAATCAAAAAACCAAATTTGAAAAAATGAGTGTTTCAACCGAATAGATCTATTTGAATAGTATTCAACTAGATATGGTTCAGTCAAACATGATTTGATTGATTAGGATTTAGTCAAATCCTATTTAGCTGAATCCATCCACATGGCAATTGACATGGTAGCAAAGTCAACATTTTCTCAAATTTTCAAAAAAAATCACCCCTTTTGTAGAGCTCAGAGTGTTGAATCCATATATATATATATAGATTAGTTTCAGTATATAAATATTTTAAAATATTGCAATTAGGTTGTTCAAAGTCAACAAGAGGCTCAATTAAAATTAAATAAAAAATAGTAAATCATCATAAAGCAAATTGGAAAATATATGATGCCATAGAAGAGACAATCCTCTTCAAAAGGGTTCATTTTTATTTTTAAAAATGAAGAAAAAAATAAACAATAGTTGACATCAATTGAAAACTATCAAATCCAGGTTAATTTGACTTTAAAATGTTATTACAAGAAAAATATACATCAAAATTTCAAAAAAAAATCCATGCCCTAGATATTGAAATTAGCGATTTAAGGAAAAAAAAAGGAGAAAATGATTTTTTTTTTCTATTTGTTTCTTGATGTCAACTGAATGTTACTTTTTCTTGAAATTTTTAGCATAACGAAATCTGATTTTAAATTGATAAAAAAATATCAAAAAATATTTAAATTTTTTGAAAAATTACAAGAATAAACTTCAACAAAAGTTCTACATTTTATTAGTTTACATCATTTTGAAATTCAAAACATAAATACCACTTTTATGTGGTTGAAGTTCACAACTTTTTCTCATGTTGGTTGATTCATTTATAAAGTGTGACATAGGTTTGTACTTGTACCCAAGACAATAAATTGAACATCAATGCATAGTATATCAATCTTATGGAGACATATCATTCTCCAATTTTACATCATGATTTGTAGAAATATGCATCAAATATTTATTTGAAATGTGATCTATCCCTCTTATCCATTAGGTTTTTCCATGAGATTAGAGTTGTTAAAACTATGTAACTGAAGGTTTTATAAATATTAAATCCAATAATACAACTATTAAAATTTTTAGAAGTAATTCCTAATTGTTGGTGCCAACCACTGAGCCCATGATCACAACCTACAAATAATCTTCACAAAAATGAGAGAAACAACACAAGGCTATTTCACAAGATATGAAAATAAATTGAGATGAGGTTGCAATATACATATTGTACAAGATTTTTAAAGGCATGACAATGCAACGGGTGTAGAACTACCTGATATGAGAAAGAAACCACCCAGACAATCAAATTCTCTAATAAACTATTATTCCTAAGTAAACTTAAGAAGGTAAATCCTATTTACTCTAACACCCCCCTTAAGTACAAATTAGGGAAATTATTATGTAATATCAAGATGCAATATAGGTCCTAGCTACACAACCATGTTAGGTACCCATTTACAATGAAATGCAGCCTCTCACAAATGAAGAAAAGGAGAAAAACCTTGTGGGAAAAAACCCACCTCCAAAAGAGGAAAAAAAGCTAAAAAAGTGAAAGTTGGAAAAGTGAAAGGTGGAATTCACAAGACCCCCCAAGGAAAACTGTTGTCACTAATCTCAACAAGATATAAAAGGATAGAGACTATGTAGCCTCCCCATAGAAAATGTTGAAGATCCCCCCCATGATGAAGAAAATCCTGTGTTGATCTTGGAAGTCCAAAGAATATCCCATGTCTACAAACAACATTCCTCCCTTTAGGGAGAAACAACCACTGATGCAAGAGAAAATCCAACTCAAAAACAAGAGAATGGAGAGAATGAACATAGAAGATACCTCTTAAAACTATCTAGGTATCTCCACATAACCAAATGTCACATCATGATTAGGTGCAACCTCAACTGAAGAAGATGAATCAATAAGAATGTGTGGAAACTCTAAAGCAACAATCTCCAAAGATACATATGGTGTGATAGAAGTGCAAATATTTTCATCAAAATGAAGGGATCTACCCTCAAAAGCATCATCCAAATAAGAAATGTGAACTCACAAAATAACTCCACTAGACTTGTCAAGTGACTATCCCACAAAGAATGATCAAAAACATCTTGTTGTACTTAAGAACCAACCTCTAAAGCAACATGAGATAAATCAACATAGGTTTGAAGAACTCCAAAGTTCAAATGACCAATTTCTCCTAAGGAATTGCTATCAACACTAGCAAGAGGGGTGTGAGGCTCATAATCATCATCATCATAAAAAAAATGAGAAAAGGAATAGAGATAAGACTCATGATCAGCTTCACCAATAGTAATGACTTTACTAGTATAAACCTCTCTAATGAAAACAAAATATGTAGTGAACTCTACAGTCTTAGGTACCTCACCATGAGTAATCTAATAGATGGATAGTATATTTGTGTGAAAATTATGAATACACAATACTTCTCTAAAACCACCATCACCAATCTCAACATTTCCTATCTCCACAACATCCAAAAGCTTACTATCTCCCAACAAAATCTTAGAAGTATCAGTAGGATGAATACCCAAAAAAGGATAGAGTAAAACCCAAGTGGTGAGATGCTCTTAAATCCCAAAACCATCTATCATGAATAGAATGAACTACATAAGTTACCAATGCATATCCTTTACCCATGTAGAGTTTATCTTCTTTACCACTTGCAAATATTGCATTCCCTTCCTGTCTAGGTTTGGATGATGATGCAGATGAAGAAGGAGATGGAGAGGTTATAGAAGGAGTCACAAATGAGGGCAATGGAATATTTTTCTTCTGAACAAGATGTGAAAGATAATCAATATTATTTGTATAACAATGGTGTTCATCATGCCCTTTCTTCTTGTAATATGTGCACAACTGAATTTATCCTTCTTAGGCTTATCCTCTTTTGAAGAGGTGGAGGACTCATTAGACTTTGTCTTAGCATTAGGTTTCATCTTCCCTTTTCTTAGAGATCCTTGTGTAACTAAAACATGATTCATAGAGACCCCCTCTAACTGGTAAAATTTGGCTTGCTCCCTTGTCAAATGGTCACAAAAAGTCTCAAAAGAAGGAATTTAGAATGCATTGGCCAAATCATCCATGGTTGAGTAGAAGGTAGAAGAAAACACTGCAAATGAACCTATTAGCTTAGAAAAAATAAAAAAAGCACTCCTTATCAATTTACCCTTCCCACATCCTACTAATTGTGACCTCACAAATTTGAACTTGACTAGGAAATCATCAATGGAAGGAAATGCATTAGGGGAAAGAGAAGTTAATTTTTCCTCTAGTTGCAAGGCTCAAAACTCACTGAGCTAACCAAACAGTTTTTGTAACTCATCCCATACCTCATTGGGTGTATTGAACTCCTTAATATGAAAAAGAAGACTATCATGAACATGCAAGGATATCAAACCCATAGCTTTGTCACATTTGTTTCTATGGGAAAATATTTCACACTCCTTGGTAAAAGTGGGTTGGTTAGCACTCAGTGTGGACCACAAACCCTTAGATTGGAGCAACCTACACATTTGAATCTTGTAGGTATGAGAGTTATGGGGGGTTAATAATCCAATTGAATCAATAGTAGCCATGATATAAAAAGGAAAAAATACACCAAACTGAAATATCCAAAAATATCAATCAATGCAGCCTCTCAAGATTTATTTTTCCAATATCCAAAAAAATATTACTCAAGAAATAAAAAAACACTGAATCAGAAAAAATTGAGAAAAAGAATTATACACATTACTATCTATTTGTAGCATATTCATGCACCACATGAAAGGAAAATGAATGCACAAGTCTCCACAACACAACAACCTCTTCACAATTTGTGAGAATTTCTCACACCAACTATAGACACTATAACCCTATTTAAATAGAAAAAAAATACCCCATGCTATCAATGTGCGACAATTTTTCCAAAAGAAACTTCAAAGAAACTTAGGCCCACTCTAATTCGGCTACACAAAAGATTAAACCCTAAATATTTAGGGAAAAATTTATAAAATATAAAGTTTGGTTTGAAAACATGTATGGTCAATCAACACCAATTCATGGAAACCAAGTTAGGAATTGAACACAACAACAACAAATGGAGATTATCCTTTACAAAATGCAACCAACATAATTGTTAAACTAAAAATGACGCCTCTCTATTTTGAGTCATCCCCCCTCCAAAGAAAATTGCAACCACTTCCAAACCAGGTTTTAGTTGTTGGCATGTCTAAGAGATTCTATAATCTGTGAGCCAAATTCTTCTCTTGAAAGGATAAGACTCAACCTAGTGTTATGCCACCCAAACTCAGCCTTCTCCAAATCAAACTTAACATGAAAAAATCATGCTTCACCACAAGAAAATGTGCCTAGAAGATGTTGAATCAACCTTTAGGAATGAAGAAAGTGCTACTACCAGTGAAGAAAACATGTCCTCTAGTCATTTCAGCAATAGTTGAATCGGGCTTTACAATTTTGTGCCCTTCTCCCATGCAGAAGTCTCCACGAGAGAAATTGGACCTCAATTACAAAATATGTAGCCAACAGATGAAATAAATGAAAGACAGTGGTGATTGAGTCACGAGCTTGGTCTACCAATCAACATCCCACAAAATACCTACTTAAACATAGCCTCATCACCTCTCAAACAAAGAATTCCTCCATCAATCATAAATCAAATGGTGATGAATACAAGTAAATAAGAAAACTTTTAAATTTGATAAATTTCAAATGTCAAAGAAAACTTTTAGCAAATAAATGATCTCAAAATTTGATGAATACTCTCAATGTCAAAAGAAGGTGTGGGTTGAAGGATCTGATACCATGTTGGTGTTAACCACTGAGCCAAGGATCACAACTGACAAATAATCTTCATGAAAACTAGAGAAGCAACACAGGGCTATTTCACAATAGATGAAAATAAATTGAGATGAGATTGCAATATACATATTGTACAAGCCTTTTAAAGACATGAAAATGCAACTGGTGTAAAAATACTTGATATAGGAAAGAAATCACCAAATAATTAAATGCACTAATAAACTATTATGCCTAAGTAAACTTAAGCAGGAAAATCTTATTTACTCTAACACTAATGTTGAGTATAATGAAAATCATATCAAAATTTCCTTGAATTGGTCTCTTCCAACTATTGGGAAGTGTTATTCCAATATGAACATAATTATAAAGATGAATTATTTAGAATAAATTTCATCACAAAGTAGCCTAGTGTTCTTTTGTAACTATAAAATGGATCTTGACCTTGGAGTGAGATGTTAAAGTTTAAACCACATAGAATAATATTCAATTATACTATGCAAAAAGTAATCGATTTATGGGATAGGTCTATCTACATGGATCATGATTAATTATGTACAAGTGATACATATCATCATACTTGTTACATAATAAAATTTATAGACAATCTCCCCAATAATGGTTACATAAACTTTCACTCCAACATGCCTTCCAACTATGCTAATTCAGCCATAAATATCCAATCTTAATAAAATCATAAAGGAGAAAATAAATGAAATATGACTTTTTCTGCATTTTTCTCCCATAATTCTATAAAATATAATTATCATTATCTTTCCCATCGCACATAGATTTCCTTTCATGTGTATCTATGTTGTAGTAGTTGTGTATTTGCTACAAAAGGTTTTACCAAATATTTTTTCTTTCCTAGTGTATGACATTTTTTATACTTGGAATTTTTAAATTTCTAAAGATATTTGTGTAATGTGTATTCAATATTCTACATGGTTTATGTGATGAAAAGGAATGTAGCCACTATGCAAAAAAAAATTGTATTATACAATGTACAATCACCATTCTACATGGTCTATGTTATAACAAGGATTACAATTGAATATTAGAAATAGACTAGGATAAAACCTAATTGAATTAAGAGATGGTGTGTTCTTGGCCAAAAACTAATAAAAAAATTTCTTTAACTTTTATGATACTATTCCTATGTTTTGAGTGGTGCATCTAATGAGATAAACCAATGGAACATGAACTACTATACTAGGAAATCAATAAATGTAACATATAGTATTATTTAAGTATTACATCAAGAATGTCTCCCTCACCTAATTATCTTGGACTACATTAATAGTGTAGACACTTAAAAATGACCTAGGCCTGCAAGCTTCATTTTTTTAACACTTTCGTCCTAGCATAATTAAGTTATTTAATTATGTCCTTGGTCCACATTCGACTATTGATTAAATAATTCATAATTATTTAATTAATTCATGACATTTGTTCCTCCTTGATTATTAAATAAATAAATATTATTTATTTATCTAATACGTCATTAATTATCTAAGTCTTCCTTTAATTAAATAAATTTCATAATTTATTTAATTTTCCTTTGTCATTTATGTCTTCTTGATTAATTAAATAAATCTTATTTATTTAATTGCGTCACTAATTAAGTCCCCTTCTTCTAAAAATTAAATAAATTCTTATTTATTTAATTTTGTCCACTTTCCACTATAATTAAATAATTATTCTAATTATTTAAATATTCACTAGCTTTTTCTCTCATTGAAATTAAATAAATTGGATCTATTTAATTTAGTCAATTCTCTTGAGTTTTGAATTAAATCATTATTTAATTCAAAACAATTCTTTTGTCATATTCCTCCATAATTAAATAATATCTTTATTATTTAATTATTTACTAGTCACCTGGAGTAAATAAATTTTATTATTTAATTTCTCCAGCAACCTCTTTGTCCGTGCCAGCCTTATCTTCCAAATTAATTCTTGACTTTTGACATCTCATTTAAATTCGACCCTTGATTGAATTATCTTATAATTCAATCTTGGCCCTTCATTCTTACCTTTTGCCCTACTTTTGACCTAACCCTAATGCACACAGCAACATTCAATCTTGATCTTTGATTCTAAGGTTTTTTGTCATCTTCTCATCCTGGCCACACATTCAAAATTGCAGTTTTTATAAAAGGGCAATTTTGTTCTCATTTGCTCTCCCTCTTAGCTCTTGGTCTTTTGATTTCTTGACCTCTAGTCTATGTCTATTTTTTGTCAACTTAGGGTTATAATTTTTACAGTCATAGTCATTCTAATCCATTGTAGGGTCATTTTATTTTCTGCAAATCCTTCAACACTTGCATAGGGCTTAGTCTTTAGGCATAGTTGCTCACATAAATCTGAGGGCATTTTTATTTACTGCAACCTAGGAGGTGTAACAAACGTCAATCATGGAAGGTGGAGACTTAGGGTAACATTGTCCCTTTTGTCTTCACATCACTTCCTTTGTGCTTTGTTATTTCATAGGAATTTTTTTGTTATTGTGCTAACCCCTCTAACTAATTTAGGATTTTCCCTTGATCACATTGGTGAACCCGACGTCGTTTTTTGGATTTTCGTACATTTGTTGGTGTTTTATGTCATTTTGCAGGGTACAGGTACGGATCGCAGCAACTTTTTTTTAAAACATTGTGATGCATCATATGTGTCACGACGCACCCGAGAACCGTAGAGCTGCAATCGCTCTATCACAATGCAACTGACGCATAGAGCGACGCATCCATTTTTCCTGAGCCGCATCCGAAACCCCGAAAGCCACATTTGCAATCCACGTCGCATCCGTCTGGTATAATACTTTTTTTTTTAGTTTGGGGGTTTCATTTTTGAATTTCAGGTGCTTTAATCTTATGTCTTCCCGTATTTTGTGTTAGAGAGACTCGCATGTTCGGAGCAAGATTAGATTTTGTGTCACTAATCCTTTCTCGGTATGGGCTTCTCGGCTGTAGGGAAAGTTGCTTTTGGTTGTTTCTGCGTGATACCGGTAATGATTGCGAATGTCAGCTAACGCATCTCGCCGACAAAATGATGCAATCACTGACAAGCCGCGAATCGCTAATTACAGGACGCGATCCGACATTCGGTTATATCTTCGGTGACCTCAACGCACACATTTACAAACCGTGTCGCGACTGCTTGGTGCAGGTAATACCGTGCCACATTTGCCTGGTAAATTTTTTCTGTCAGTTTTGAGATCTTAATTGCCGAATTTCAGGTTTTCTGTTTTTTTGGTTTTCTGGTTTTCTGTCTTTTTCTGTGTTTTTTATTCCTGCATGTTAACCAGATTAGGTCTTTTGTGTTACTAATAATTTCTTGTAGCGTGTGGCGATCATTTTTCATGTGTCCAAGACCATTACATACAAGACTACTAACTCATTGTTTGCAGATTCGCATGTCAAAGAAGGAGAAAACAAACAGTGTGCTTGTTTATTTCTAGATTAGCAAACTTTGAATTTGGTGCTTATAAAAAGAATCATGTCTTTCATGCTTGAGTGTGCTTGTGGAGTGGTAGGTGAGTATGCTCTCACTTGGTGAAAACCTTGTGATAAAAAAACCAGACCCATTCTTTTCTGTTATTTTACCCTTCACGATTCGGTATATCAGAGTATCCTCTCCCCTTGCACATTTGTGCGATCCTGGGTGTAATAGAAATGGTTATTGACTCTAGAATTTGGGCCTGTTCTGGTGGGAAAAAGTACTCACCCTAGGACGACTCAGACTGGTAGCACCCTGACACCGAAATTTCAGCCTTCCAGAGAGTGGGTTCTTGGGAAATCCTAAGAATCATGAGCGCGGGTTCCTGGACAGATGGATCCGGGGACTCTCGCCACATGGATCACGCCCCACGAACGGAATGCCCGAATTAAACACCTCTTGTCTTAGTGTCCAACCATTCTATTGGCCGTTGCTTGATATAGTGCAGGGTACAGTATCATGCCTGAAGATTACTCACTACTGATCTCCTTGAGTAGAGATAACAATTCTTGGGATGTCACTACCCAATGAATCCGAATTTGGTGTGCTCGAATGACATTAATGAGCCGTGGAGGGGAGCCAATGCCACCAAAATTCTAAGCTATCCGCTCTCGAGAAGGAAAGGTGTTCATCACCAATCTGGGGTATAACTGGTGGGCTATATCAAGTATACAAACCCAGGGCCTAGTGGCCTTTTTAGGATTGTGCTTATCTCATGTGTATTTGGTTACCCCTTAAAATGCTGTGTTTGTCAAGTGCATTCTGGTTTTGTCACAGTCCAAACAAAAAATTCATCAAATAGACCAAAAACTTCCATCAACATACCATGAAAATTACTTTGAAACAAAATTGTCATATCTGTCAAACTGCAACTAACATTCTGTAATGCAACTGCTCTGATAAACCGCATCTGAAACTTAGAACAACGCATCTGTAGGCGTTGTGACACATCTGTTAACCCGAAAGCCACATATGATAAATCGAGTCACATCTGACAGTCAAAAAGCCGCAAGTTAAAAATTGAACCGCAATTGTTAAAC
>VDFB02177868.1:0-43652 GCA_007258455.2 Sequoia sempervirens | reverse complement strand
TTCCATTTCATTTTATAATTCAAAATTCAAACTTTTCGCTAAGTGGTGTCATTCACCCACTTTGAGTTGACTAAACACATGTTTGGCATAATTTGATGATATATTCTAGCATTAATAGCATACAATATATTCATTACAATCATGAAAACATTCATTTATCTTATAAAATTGGAGCAATTAATAGTGAGACATTTTGATTCAATGCAATAAAAATGAGTAACAAATTTCTAAATACAACCAAGTCCCTAGATATTCAAGAGTAGATGCAAAGATAAAAATTCATACCCTTATCAACCCTTAATTATGTTAGGTTGATCGTGTTTGATTGATTGTATTTTATACATCCTTATACCTCATTGATACATTTTTGTATTAGGTTTTGCATTTTTTATGTTAAGATATACTAAATTATATTCACTTGCAATTTGAAGTGTAAATATCTTGTATTGTTAGAATGAGTACTTGAATGATCATGAGGTGTTGAGGGAAATATTGTTTTCACTAGTATTCTTTGGAATGCTTTGGATATTGTTGTAATGGCATTGAATAAAGAAGGTCATCAATGGAAGTCACACAATCATTGCCATCAATGAAATTGACCATCTCTCACATGTAATGCTTGGGAGTTACATTGGGAGAAGTGGATCATCTTTCCATAATGTTATGGGTTCCTATTTAGTTGATATATTCATGGTGGAGGGCTATCTTGACTGCTATCATAATTACATGTTGGGGTGGTTCGAGGTTTTAAACTATCAAGAATGGTTTTGGTGGAAATTAGTTTGGGGAAACCACTTACATGGTTTTATCTTCCCATTGCTATGTATAAAAACTTTATGTAGAAACGTTATTACATATGTAGAATTTTTTTTGTTTTCTAAGCATCTTGGGGCCTAAATAAAGGTTTCTAAGGTGTTGGAAAAGTTTGAAAGGTTGTGGAACTGCTACATCCAATAAACCCTCAAGAATTACACTAAAAACAAGGGTTTTTTGATTTGACGATTACAAGTCCGTACAAATGGAATCCAATTGCAGAATATTTGTTTTCTTGGCAATTTATTTGCTTCCCAAAGGTTTTAGGGGTCTATGTGGTTTTTGAAGGTATGTTACTTTTCATTTTTGGGCTAATTGAGTAGCCTATTCAAGGGTGAATGTATAGGAATTCAACGCTAGTCCAAAGGAGTCTATGTTTTTTCTCACATATGTTGTGTAACTTGGACATGGGTGTTTGAATCAGTCATGTGTTCGTCTGGTGTTTTGGAAAATTGTGGAGTAATTGGACAAAAACTAGTTTCTCACTATTACAAGGGTTTAAGGGGGTTAAAGAGGGAAATGTGTATTTTGTTGCTTGTCAAGTTTTAAGGGAGTTTTGGACTGTCCAAAAAAGTCTGAATAATTTTGTTAGATGCCTCAAATAGGTAGGCTGCAAAGAGTTTGTGATTGGGCCCTTCTGTTTGCATCAATTTTTCACCTAGTTTAACTTGGTCCAATCTAACTCGAAGTGATTCGGTGTATTTGGGTGCAAGAGAGGACCATACCTAGCATAAACGTACCCATTCGGGCATGTTGGAATAGTCCATTTGGGCGTACGAGTTATGGAATGAAAACTGCACCACTTTGCAACTTTACAGTGCTTGCATTTGGCAACTTTTCCCTCCATTGAAAAGTCATCACCACAGGAAAATGCCTTTGTGATTGCAAAAACCAAGAGAGGTTTTTGTAGATGGTCCCAAAATGATCCCATAGCCTTAGACAAAGAGTTTGTAAGCATCATGGTCTCTGAGAAATAGACCTTCAAAGATTGTTTCCTTTTAGCACTTTGGACTCTTAAGGGAAATTGTTGGTCCAATGTAGCTCGGAGTGATTCAGCGTATTTGGGTGTAAGAGAGGACCATCCCTAGTGTAAACGTACCCATACAGACATGTTGGAATGGTCCATTTGGTTGTACGAGTTGCAGAATGAAAGTTGCACCACTTTGCAACTTTACATTGCTTGCATTTGGCAACTTTTCCCTCCACTGAAAAGTCATCACCATAGGAAAACGACTTCAAGATAGCAAAAACCGAGAGAGTTTTTTGTATATGGTCCCAACACAATCCCATAGCCTTGGATGGAGAGTCTGTAAGCATCACGTTCTCTGAGAAATAGACCTTCAAATATTGTTGCCTTTTATTACTTTGGACTCTTAAGGGAAATCGTCGGTCCAATGTAGCTCGGAGTGATTCGACATATTTGGGTGCAAGAGAGGACAATTTCTAGCATAAACATACCCATCCAGACGTGTTGGAACGGTCCATTTGGTCGTATGAGTTGTGGAATGAAAGTTGCACCACTTTGAACTTTACACTGCTTGCATCTGGCAATGTTTCCCTCCACTGAAAAGTCATCACCACAGGAAAAACCCTTCGAGATAGCAACAACTAAGAGACATTTTTGTAGATGGTCCAGACATGATCCCATAGCCTTGGATGGAGAGTTTGTAAGCATTACGGTCTTCGAGAAATAGACCTTCAAAGCTTGTTGCCTTTTAGCACTCTAGACTCTTAAGGGAAATCGTCTGTCCAATGTAGCACAGAGTGATTTGGCATATTTGGGTTCAAGAGAGGACCATACCTAGCATAAACGTACCCATCTGGACATGTTGGAATGGTTTTTTTGGTCGTACGAGTTGCGTAATGAAAGTTGCACCACTTTGCAACTTTACACTGCTTACATCTGGCAACTTTTCCCTCCACTGAAAAGTCATCACCATAGGAAAAAACCTTCGAGATAGAAAAAAATAAGAGGTTTTTGTAGATGGTCCCGACACAATCCCATAACCTTGGATGAAGAGTCTGTAAGCATTACAGTCTCTGAGAAATAGACCTTCAAAGATTGTTGCCTTTTAGCACTTTGGACTCTTAAGGGAAATCGTCGGTCCAATGTAGCATGGAGTGATTCGGCATATTTGGGTGCAAGAGAGGACCATACCTAGCGTAAAATTACCCATCCAGATGTGTTGGAATGGTCTATTTGGTCGTACGAGTTGCGTAATGAAAGTTGCACCACTTTGCAACTTTACACTGCTCGCATTTGGCAACTTTTCCTTCCACTAAAAATTCATCACCACAAGAAAAAACCTTCGAGATATCAAAAACTAAGAGAGGTTTTTGTAGATGGTGCCAACACAATCCCATAGCCTCAGACGGAGAGTCTGTAAGTATTATGGTCTCCTAGAAATAGACCTTCAAATATTTCTTCCTTTTAGCACTTTGGACTCTTAAGGGAAACTAGTGGGCAACATAGTTAACTTCTTCACAAAGTTGGTTTGAAATAATTTCATTCTTTTTTGTGCATTTAAAATGGAGCTTTAAGCCTTCCACCGTAAAAGTGACCTCTAAATAACTTCAAACACCTTAACTACCTCATTCTTATTCATTTGTTTTGCAAACAAGAATTTTCATTCCAAGAGGCTAAGCTTTCATTTTTGCTTTCAAAGAAAAATATTCCTATGCCACTATTACACTGCACAAGTAAACTGGGCTTTGTATTGTCTAGACCTATATTAAGCTATCACTCTCAAGACCAATGTAACAATGATACAAAATAATGCTTTGAGTTTGAAAGATGGGTCACTTCCCTACTTTGGGTGGGATTTCAGACTCTCTAATACTATCATGCACTTCTTTCATTCCTTGTGCCTCCACCTCCCACCTCCTTCTCTTGTGAGCCTTTGAAAATTTTCCTTTCCATTTGTATAACACCCTAATACCTTGACCACCACTTATCAAACCATACATTCCTCTTTGGATCTTTGGGCCTTTTTATGATGTCTTACATTTGTAAAACAACCAATGGGGTATCCTCATCCTCAAACCCCTAGATCCCCATTGTCTTGTGTCCTAACACCCAATAATCCCATCGCCTGAACCCTTGATGTTGGACCTTGGGATAATTATTTGCTTGAACTTAAAGCAATCATTTCCCTAGATCTCCACACTCAAGCATGCACTTTCACAAAACCTTGCCATTTGAATGGACTCCACCCATGATCACGACTAACCAAGAATGCAATTAATGAGCCCAAATTTGAATGTGAGAAAATGGCAAGAAACTTTGGACCCATTTTAGGCCTTCAACCTCTATTTAAGGAATACAACTTCATTAGTTTAGATAATCTTTGGACATCATCTCAACAAATCCAAAATTGCAAAGTTAGACACTTGTGTTCACTTGTTGAATCTAAGGACAAAAACCCTTAGGTTATGGATATTTTTCAATTAAACCCCATTGGTTTCCTATAGTTTGGAGGATGAAACTTATTTGGATTTGTGAGGGAAATTTCACACAAAGGTTGCATCTATTTGCCAAGCATAGTGGATTTCAGCATTTAGGCATTTCAACATCCCAATATTTTTCTAAAAAAAATTGATCATTGTAATCTTGGTTATGAGAACACAATTGAAGCAAAAAGATTGTAATCATGAAGTGAGTTATTTGAATTAAATACTCTATTCCAACCAACTTATATGTGTAGATCTATTTATCATATGTGAATGTTTTAGATCTAAATATCTTGTTTAAATGTTTTGGCTAATTTTCATTTAATTATTCCACATCTAAGAAATTTGTATGAATAATTTAGTTAAGGATCATTGCATTTATCATTGATCCTATGGTCAAATGTTCTCATCCTATGACATAAGTATTGAATTGCTTTAATCAGTTTTGACAAGTTAGACTTAAAATCAATGACCAATGACAGACTAATAAACTTTATCTTCACATTCTACAGATTCCTGTAAAGTGTTTCCTAGTTTATTAACTTCTTGTTGTTCTATATAAAGTAAAAACATCAATGCGATGGAATTGTATTAACAAATAAGAATAGATTCTTTTGTTTAACCAATTCCTTCCAGACTCTCTTCACAAAGATAACCAATCCAAATGTTAAAGTCCTTGATAAATCCTCACTTTTTCATGCACCGAGAACATAAATTGTTGATAGATGAAACAAATCCTCAAGTCTACTAAAAGCTTTCTTAGACCCATACATAAAATGTTCCAAAGTTGATATGGACTGAGGTGGTAGAAAATAAAAATATTGAAAAAGGCCATTTGTGTTTAAATAATTTACTCCTTTAGATATAGAAATCTACCAGCTTTCATTGAGAATAAAATTCTATGGGCATATCCCTTCCTGAGTCAAAGATTGAGAATTTTTTTTACCTAAACAATATTATTCTCTCTACTATTACACCTTATTTAAGTACACTTATCCTTTACTCACATGGAAAGAAATAGTGTTTGTGGCATATAATTTTGATGGTTTTCATGACCTCTTGCTTGGGAAGGTTGTAACTCCCCCATTCATTTAGACAACCAGATGTATGTTTGTTGACAATATCAAATAAAACCTCCAGCCAGGGTCTGCTAGTGTAGGGAGAAGCAATGCATGAACTTTTATTTTTGATTTGGGCTAAATGTGATTAGGATAGGCCCTGACAGGGTTGTATCAAAGCCCAAGAGAGATATGTTGAGGCAAAAAATAGAGAAATTATAGTGAAAATGTGCATTAGGATGTCTCATTTTATTTATATAAGAAAGTACAACGCACAACAATGAAGCAAAAGCTAAAATCCATCTATGAAATAAATTACTCACTATCAAAAGTAGCCTTCAAATTAAAGAAGAATCTAAGAAGCTATATTTTCATATAACTTCTTCAAATGTATTTAAATTATTGTACAAGGAACATAAAATATTAGAGATGCACTTTCCAAGCAATGTTGTTTTCCTATTGGTTTATGTAAAACATAATTATTGTGGAGATTCTACTTAAGATTCAATTTATCAAGGAAATCAGAAATGTTTTGGAGTTTTTTTCTACCAATGCAATTATTTTCTATACTAGCCATTATGGACAAGTGGTTTATACAAATTTTCTTTGTGAAAAATACATTGTGATTAAATTATTTGTTTAAAAGTTATGTCTTTATTTTTATTTTCTAAAAGAATCCATATTTAGTTGGTGTTGCAGTCAGATAAACATCTATTTTTCACAGAGCTCACAACTTTTAATAGTATTATTTTCCTAAATTTCTAGGTCAAAGAGCATGATGATGTCATTTCATGCCTTCAAATAATTGAATCTTATAGTCAACAAATGGTCACAATATCTTGGGATGGAATGATTAAAATATGGAACATTGATGAAGGCAGAGGTAGTTGGGAAACAACTTTCTGCTCATCTAAGAAGACACAAAGTGCTAGTAAGTATATGAAGAATGGTCATATGATATATTATTTTTATTCATATGGGAGTCTAGCCATATTAATTTTTTGAAAAAGGTGAATTTATGTTATATAAAAAAATTGATGGTAACAAATGGACCACCAAATTTACTAAGGCATGGGAAAGTTGACAAAGAAGAAAATCATATGGTGTAGGGTTAATCATATGAGTATCTATTTGTTACTTATGCAATGTGAAATAATGCTTTGAGTTTGAAAGATGTGCAATGCAATGTAATCAGCAATATGAATATAAAATACATAATATTTAACCTTTCTTTTTATGCTATTGTACATTGATATTTAACCATTGCTCACTTGATTAAATTTTCAAGGAGTTTAATCATGCATGTGAGGAGGAAATTAAATTTTGATTGTCAACTTCTATATATACCGAATTATCCAATAATCAAGTGTATGTCCATATACAAAAATGGCATCAATGCCAACTCAAACAAATTTTTACAGTATGTGGCATATGCCATCTCGGTATCTATTCAAAATTTACATACCAAAATGTCTATCTCATCCTAAACTACTCGTGGATCATCAAAATGGAGCCTCTTTGAAGCACTCGTTGGCTCTAAAGGTAGCTGCACAAGAAAAAGTCAAACCACAATTGAGATTAGTTAGACTATATAATTTAAAATCGAATAATTAACATAAAAATCAATACACATTGAGTTATAATTGAACTCTAAAATTGAAATCTTGATTACCTGAAATATACATCTCTTTCAAGGGTCAAGAGTCCTAGAATATACCCCTCTCAAAGAACTAACCAAACCAAGTTTTGTAACGTCAATCTATATATGTGAACAAAAACATGAAATTGATCCAAGTTAGCATATAATTGTCAATAATAAGAGCATGTTTACCAAGCATAAAATAAAATAAACACATACCTCTTTAGGTTGATCTTTTTCTTTATCTCCTTTAGGTGTCTCAACACCTCCTCCTTGAGGTGTTTCAACACCTCCTCGTTAAGGTGTTCGAATACCTACTCCTTCGGGTGTTGTGGCACTTATCAACATTGTTGTATAGCTCACAACCGCCTGTACATAAAAATGACAAGAACATATGAAATTACGAATCTATGTGAATGTATGCATAATCAATAAAAGATCTTATAAATTTTAATTCAATCAAATTTGAGTTCAATTACCTTTCTCTTATCTAACACCGTCCCTCCATAGTTTGGAGAGTATTGTACCTCACTCGTACAAGGTGTTTCCTACAAGCAGAGAGTAAGATAAACATATAAGTTAATATATAATTTCATTATTGACAATTCAAATGACAAGTAAATATATAGTAAAAAAATGTAAATGAGTGAGTGCGAAAAAACATCTTGTGTGCATGTCAAGGCCAAATGAAATAGCCCTAAGGGTGCTATCAGTCACCTATGTGAGCTCCTCCTCAGACATTAACTGTTAAATAGACCATGTAAATAAATCTTAGTACTTGATACTATCTCTTATTAATATTCATTTAAAAAAAATGAAAGTTATGAATTTACACCTTAAATGTTACTTGTGCAACTACTCCAATGTCCACCTCTCTAGCAAGAGAGGACTTTCTAGGGTGTGCTCCACTCCCCTGTGTGTGATCTGCTATATTCTCCACATCCTGTATGTCATAATCAAAAGTGTCTAATGGATGCTTAGGGGGTTGTACAATAGGACCCAAGAATATTTGTTGGCATGTATTGCAAATATGTGGCACAAAAATATGTGGACCCAAGGAGGAGGATGCAGCAACACTGGATCCATCACCAAGATCACCAGACTATGGTTGAGCTACTGAAGAAGCATGGGAAACCAAAAGACCACTCAAAGAGTGAATGGCCTGGATAGTTTGTGTGGCTGCATCCTATGTATTATTTGAATGTTGTACTAGAGGTGGTGGAAGAAGGGGAGGACGGGGAACATGTGGGTGCCTAACTACTCTAGCTGGCCCTAGCCTATCCTAAGGCATACCTCTACTAAGGCCCTGGAAGGGTTTAATGTCAAAGTAATTGACATGATGCCCTAAAAAAAACTTAGCATATAATTTTTTAATAAAGTAAAAAGGTACATCAAGATTATTTTTGGGTGGTTTATCAAAAACCATACACCAATGATCCCATAGGTTATCTACTATGCCCCTATGCATGCACCATTTTATAGAAAGTTTTGGTTTGTTAACATTAACTGGAAAACCAATGCTAGGGTTAATAAATAAAGAGGCTATTTGGGCTTTTGTTATTTGGAGATCTTTCACATCATCATAAGACAATCCACATGCATAATATTCCTTCATGGTTTCTTGCCACGAATGAAAGGCATTATGTTGGGTGGAGAGGGTTTCTACATTTGTAATTATTCATGTCAATGTGTTTGACATATGGGATATTCGAGGGATTTTCTTATAAACATAAAAAATGCCCCTCAATTGCTCCAATTTTTCATGAATTAAGTCTTCAATTGATGGTTGCAGAGGTGGTGGAGCATTTGGCATTTCTGCATTTTGATTCTCAACTGGTGGATTTTCATTCTCAACTGGTGGAATTTGTGCATTCTCATTTTCGGCAACCATAATGCCTAATTAAAGTTAAAAAATAATTAATCTAAAATTAGACAATATAAATGAAATGCTATTTTTAAATCAAAATCCATTAAAAACATTCTTTTTTTATCAAAATCGATTATGAACTCAATTGTTTCATAAAAATTCAATCAAAAACCCTATTTTAAAAACAAATTCACAAAAAACATTCATTTTTTTTTATCAAAATCCATTCTAAATTCAAAATTTTCACAAAAAATCAATCAAAAACCCTATTGTGAAAAAAAATCCACAAAAACATTCATTTTTTATCAAAATCTATTCTAAATTCACTTTTTTCACAAAAAATCAATCAAAAACCCTATTTTTAAAAAAAATCCACAAAAAACCATATGAAATTATTCAAATCTAAATATAAATTGAATCAAATCAAATAAAAATAAAAAAACTTACCTTTGCAAATCGAATTTAGCCCAAATCAGATATCTGTTAAGCGAAGAATGGATGCACTGTGCGCCCATGGGTTCTTCACTGCCAAATGACTTCAAAAAAGTGATAGGCATTTTTTATATATGCATTTTGCAAATTAGATACCTGATCCAAATCAGATATCTAATTGGGATCATATATCCGATTTGCAAAACTAGGTTTGGTGTTTGGTATGGTGACACCCGAGCCTAAAAAAAGTCAACATGTTCTTTTCACATTTTTTGGTCGATGAAAGGCATGTTTTTTTCTTCATTGCCACTTTTTGGCCCACCATTATCTTGCACATACCCTAATTGCTTATGAATCATGAAAAATTAAGGATCATGAACTAAACTACCCCACAGATGATTTAGAGTTTGTCGCAGTTGTACATGCCTTGGTAAGATGGTGACACTTCCTCCTAGGGCATCAGTTTGAGTTGCATATTGATCGTCGTAGTTTGCATTGCATCTTCACACAGCCAAACCTAAATGCAAGACATAGAAGGTGGATGGAATTCTTCTACGAATATGATTTTGAAGTAAAATATATCCAGGGAAAAGAGAATGTAGTGGCAGATACATTGAGTCGATGCAAGCATGAGATTTCTATTGTGGCTCTTGAGGTTGATTTGAGGAGTCAGATCCTCACAGCTCTACCTTTAGATAATTGGTATCAAGCAGTGAAATCTAAGATTGGGTCAGGCAGAGTGCTAGAAGGTGAATTTGTTGGTTACTCTTTGAACTTGGATTGTGTTTTGTGCTATGCAAGCCGAACGTATGTACCTCTTGCAAAGGGTCTTCACACCCTAATCTTGACTGAAGCCCATCAATCTCCTTATTCGATACATCCTGAAGTTAAGAAAATGTGTGCTGATCTTCACTCACTATATTTTTGGGTAGGATTGAAGCGTGATATCATTGATTTTGTGGCTAGGTGTCTAGAATGTTAAAGGGTTAAGGCTGAGCATCATCATTCGACATGATTGTTGTAGCCTCATCTTGTTCTAGAATGGAAGTGGGACATTATGACTATGGATTTCATTGTCAGATTCCCTATGTCTTCCAGGTGACATGACGCTATCATGGTCATTGTTGATAGGTTGACCAAGGTAGCCCATTTTTCTCCTATCCAGTCTTCCTATACTACTTCTGTGGTGGCTAGGGTGTTCATGGAAGACATTGTTCAATTGCATGGAATATCATGAAGAATCATTTTTTACAGAGATCCAGTATTCACATCCGCGTTATGGACATCTTTGCAGTGGTCCTTAGGGACTAAGTTGAATTTTAGTTCTTCCTACCATCTTGAGACAGATAGTCAGACTAAGAGAGTCATTCAAATGCTTGAGGATATTCTCTGCATGTGCATCATGGACCAACAATCACATTGGGAAGATTATATGCACTTGGTTGAGTTTTCCTATAACAATAGTTATCATAGCTCAATCGGCATGGCTCCATTTCAGGCTTTGTATTGTCATCATTGTCATACCCCTTTGAGTTGGGATCAATTAGAAGATAGGATTCTTCTTGGACCTGAAATTGTTCGAGATATGGAGCAGTAGGTAACTCACATCTAAGAGCATCTTGTAGTGGCTCAAGACAGACAAAAAGAAGTATGTTGATGCACACAGAGTTAATTGGCAGTTTGCAGTTGGAAATTGAGTGTTTCTTCAAGTTCATCCATGAAAGAGCCCTATTCGTTATGGAAAGGGTTCTAAGCTTGCACCCCACTTTGTAGGGTCATTTGAGGTGTTATAATGAATTGGTCATGTTGCCTATGACCTGGCCTTGCCACCTAGTCTGTCACAGATTCACAATATTTTTCATGTTTCAATCCTTAGACCATATTTTCTTGATGTTACTCATGTACTTGATTGGAATGATCTACAGGTCGAGGATGGGCAGCTAGCTCTAGAGCCCGTGGCCATGCTATAGCACAAGAGACTTCCCCTCAGAGGCAGGGATATTGAGCAGGTGCGGGTCCAATGGGATCCCAATGATGAGACTTCAACAACATGGGAGGATGCCTCCCGTATCAAGGAATCCTACCCTTACTTGTTTACTGTATTCCAGGAGTAAGCCAAATTCATGGAGTGAGGATGTAATACCCCTCATATTGTTGTTTGGACTTGTTATCTTTCTATGCTTTTGCTTGATACTTTGAGACTGTGATAGTTATTACTTATTCTTTGGATTAGTGGATTGGATAGTTTATAATGCTTGATGATTATACTACTTCATTTGAGGACATGGCTATTATGATATGACATGGTGGTTGCATTTGGTTTGGTAATGTTTAATTTGATCTCAATAATACATTGTGATCTAGTGGTTTAGTAATTATTTTATGATGTGATCAATTAATTTAGCAATGCTACTTTATATTTAATGTTGTAATTGTTAGTATAGTTTTGGTGAGAGGCCAATGTAGCACCACTCATTTATGAGTGCCCTGCTACACTGCAATTCCTTCTCATGACATGATGTTTTGATATATATATATATATGAGTTGTACACAACCTTGTTTGTATGCAGGAATTGCAGGTACAGAGTCTCGATTCCACCCTCTACGGTAGGACGGGGCGAGCATGAATTTAACCCAACAAGCATGAAGTTGAAACATAGATGACAAGAAAGTCACCCCGTCCCATGTTTTGTCTACCCACCTTTTTTTTAGTGGTATTGTGTGTCTTTAACCTTGGTCATTTCGCAGTTTATTATAGTGGTTTTTTTGAGTTTACCTTTGCTATTTATTTTACATTTTTTTTTCTGTGATATAATTTAAATAATTGAATGATGCTAATTAATGGTTGGAATAGTTTGTATTAAAATAGAACAATCTTATTTTAAGAGCCATATATTTATTAAAGATTAATAAATGGAAAATTTTAAATTAAATTATTTAAAATTAGTATTTTGATATTTAATTAAAAGAGCAGGTTGAAGATAATTATAAAATAAACTAATGAAATAAATTAGATTATGTGAATTGCAAGTAAAACTGTAAAATCTGAATTAAAAAAAAAAGTTTTTAAATGGAAAAAAAATCAATAAAAGAAAGAAAAGATGAAAAGGACCAATAAGTGTTGAGTTTGGGCTATAAGCAAGGAATAAAATTAGAAAACTTCTTCTTTTTTTGGAGCTTTCGAAAAAGAAGAAGATATATTTTTATTTAATAGCAAATTTGTGGGATTTTTCATTCACGAGAAAACTTGGACATAAGTTACACAAAAAAATTTGAGTTTTGGGAATTGGATTTTCTCTAGTCCTTCTTCTGTAGAAATTTATTTAGTTCTTCATTTTTCTTGAAGAGAGGTTCTTTTGAAGTAAATTTTATATTAGAAGATTGGTCAAGGGAATCGGGTGAAGAAGTTTTGAAGGGAGGAACAAGAGCTATTCGAAAAGGCTATTGGGATCAAGCAAAGCTTCATCAGATTTTCAACAATGCAACACTCCAGGTTCCATTTCCTTACTTCTTTAGTTGTCTGATTCAAAACAAAAATAAAAATAAATAAATATGTTGATCTATAGAAGAAAGAAAAATCTTTGTTAGAAATCTAGTGGTTATTAGATAGCAAAGCAACAAGGGAAAATTTACTGTGGTCTGTAAAAATGTTCTATATTTTTTTTATAATTTTGTTATCAATAAAATTGTTCCCCTTTGAAATAAATGTATTGTTTTGAATATATATATATATATACACTTTTGAAAATATGTATATACATATATACTTATATATACATGTCATATTTTTGTGCAGTGGTTTATTACAAACAAAATTTATACTATGTTTGATTTATTGCAGAGAAAATTATATTTTGATTGACATATATATATATATATATATATATATATATATATACAAAAAATATATATATAACATATTAATATGAATTACATCTGTTATGTTAGTTGGATCGATATTTTGTTTTGACCGAACCCATGGTCGTACCCATGTAGTATGCCATAGTATGTTGTATATTAAATAGAAAAAAAGTACAAAATAAATATATATATATAAAACAATTTTAATGGGTGAAGGGAAGGATGGTGCAGCCATATCCCTCCCCTCTCCCATGTGCCAGTCGGTGGACTGCCACAGTAGTCCATAGGACTGCTGCATGCAGCAGTCACATGGACTATCGTGTGCAGTCCTATCGGTTGCGACAACGCTTGTATGGGGGTCTGTTTCATTTTCTAAATTTATTATTATATATATCATGTTCTATATGGTTGTATGGTTATTGGAAAAAGGTGAAATTGACTATCATGGAAATTTTATTTCAAAATTTTATTTTGAAAATAGA
Source organism: Sequoia sempervirens (assembly GCA_007258455.2). Classification (NCBI taxonomy): domain Eukaryota; kingdom Viridiplantae; phylum Streptophyta; class Pinopsida; order Cupressales; family Cupressaceae; genus Sequoia; species Sequoia sempervirens. The sequence continues at coordinate 30,049 of VDFB02177868.1, read as the reverse complement.
AGATGTAGTAATGGAATAAAATGAATTGCCTATCTTGGTGTAAAAGTATTATGTTCTTCTATTTCCTCAATCAATTTGACTTATTTATTTCCTTGGGTCATCATTTTGGCTTTTCTGATGTGGGAACTCTATTTTCTTTTGGAACCTACTTAGGGTTGTTGTAAACCTTAGTTTTCCAGAAGTGTGTTTTTATCATTGGATGTTTATCCTCGTTTTATGCACTTTTGATGTTGTAAAATATTAGTATTATTATTTTGGAAGGGTTGTATGAGTTTTTTTGAGACTTTAATTATGTGTTTAGAAAGATGGATAAAGCCTCGCATGTATTTGGTTGAGATATATTCTTTGTTCTTTATGTTACAACCCTTGCTTTGATTTTGTTATGTTTAGGGGTCTCAGGGAGAGTGGCTCTTCATGGGGGGTGATGCCTCAAAAGGAGGAAGGGCTCAAGGTAACCCACGTAAGAATAGATTAACAAGTGAAAACCTAATAAAAGAACTTTGGCGATGGGTAGTAAAACCATATAAGATAATCTTGGATACCTTGTCTATTCATTAGGGCTATCGTGGACTAATGGTAGACTGAGAAAGCTGTGGTAGGCAAAGTCATAACCTCATCCTTAGGAGAGGTTAACGGCTCTACATGAGTCACCCTATGGGGCCGACACCTGAAGTAGGCAGAAGGGATAGGATAAGCATAGATGGGGTTCAGCGCCTCATGTTGGAGGAAGGGTCGGGATAACCCATGTAGGCTATGTGATGACAATCTCCACTAGATGCCCTTTATGCCTTGTTTTTCTTGGTTTCCTTTGGAAGTGTATTATGATTGTCTCTTTGGTTTACTTGGCATGTGGTTAATCATTAGTACCTTGGTTTATTTGTGATGAGTTTTACTTTGTGTTTATTAGCTCTATTCTTGGTGGTTGTCATTTATGTCTTATGTAATCCTTTGATGTTGCTATTGGAGTTATTGTACTATGTTTTTCTTATTAGAGTTTCTCTTATGGCATTCATGGTCATGGTTACTTCCTTGTCACCTCTGAGCATGGGGGGTGGGTTTTTTCTAAAACCCACATGGTCGGGTTGAATGTGATCCGCACCCATTGGGTTCCCCATCAACATTCGTTCTTCACAACATTATTTAGATGGAGCTTGTACTTGATATTCTTCTTATTTTCAAACATTATTTGTACTATGTATTTATCCCACATGTATGGGCGATTTCATTGTATTCATTATTGAGAACATGTAATGTATTAAATGGTGATGTATTATTTATGCACCTTTGTAACCATTCATAATTTATGGGATTTAATATGGTTGTATCATGTGATGTATTTATACTTATGCTTTTGGATATATGAATGCTATCTTTTGAAAATGGATATTGTAATAGTTATGATGGATGTTAGATTAGTTAAGTTTTAGCCATATGTGTAATCTTTCATTATAAGTTTTTTTTTACGATGTGACCTCACGTGCCCCAGAGGACTTGATAGTATGATGTTAATGTGCAATGAAGCTATGTTTTAATGTTTCATAATATTTTTACTTTTTCTTATTTTAAAAGAAAAATATTTGTGTGTGCATAGTTTGTCCTTTGGGGTTTGCACGAAGGGCGTTACAAAAATAATTACTGATGTTGATTCTATGTTTGGTTACACTAGGTATTATTGATTATTGTTGTCTTCCTTGGGCTATATTGGGTGTATTTTAATATTAATATATATGTGCATATATATATTCATATATGTGTACATATATAAATATATTTATATATATGTCAATTTTTTATTATTGATTATATTTATGAATATGGTTTTTCATTGTTAGTTTTGGAGAATGTGTTGTTGAGAAGGATATATAATTGTTTCAATTTTTTGATAGGTTTGTGTAGAGAAATGAGTGTATTTTAACTTGGTTTTTCTTTTGTGAATCTTTGCGGGTTTCTATTTATTACCACCATTTGTGGATATGTTTGGAATGAAATAATTTTTTTGGTGTTATGCAACATCCCCACTCGACAAGAACCATAGATCAAATAGAAATCACCATTAACCTATGAAAAGAACAAGCATATTAAGCAATAGATATGAATATTGTTTGCATCTAATTTCAGATAGATACGATAGATATATGTTTGCACATAGGGATGAATAATGTGTGTCTCTATTCTCACAAACATACATATGTATACATAGGCTAACTGAAATGAGGAAGGACAAGAAAAGACATGTTGTCCACCATGTATTATGAAAAGAATAAGAAGAGCAACAAATATATGGGTATGTGCAGGATCCTCATGGAAAAAATAGGCCCTTGAGTGGCTAAAAATTCAGAAAAATCAGAGTTAGAGAACTTGACGTAAAAAATTGAATAAGTTATCTATATTATTTTAAAAATATGTAAGAATAGAATACATAGAAAATTGAATTTAGTTTCTAAACTACTAGGTTTATTTAAAAATAATAATCTATTTGGTGAAAATTTGAAATTTCAATGCAGTGGTACTTAAATTTCAAGGAAAAAATAAGTAGGTGTATGTCGACCACCCTAACCACAATAAAATGATAATATTTTTTTATAAGATTTTAGATATAATTAGAGGACTCATGCCCCGATGTGATGCATGTTTTTTAGTAAGTTTTTTCCAAGTAAATAATTAATTATAATTTTTTATTACAATTTTTTTAAAAATATAAAAACTTGTATGTATGACCACCTTAACTTGGTCAAAACTTCATGAAATTCATTTTTTTCCTTTTAATCATATAGTATGTCAAGCATAGAATGTGACACATGTTTTAGATTCAAAAAATGTGATACCATTTGAAAGCTATAGATTTTTTTCAATCAACCCATCAATCAGGACTTTAGTCATAATTTGAATAAAAAATGAATAATAATTACTTATTAAATTCAAAGTAAAGAATAATTTATATTAGTAGAAAGCTGAGAATTTCCTTTAAAATTATTTTCATTTCATAAATTTTGGGTGAAAAAATAGTTGTTAGCCACATACCTATTATATTGCAACTTTTTGGCCCATCATGATCTTGCATATACCCATATATGGATGGTGTTTACATCTAATTTGACATATAGAGATATCCACAGTGGAGAAAAGAGGAATAAAACACTAAAAAACAAACACATATATTTTTCCATCCATATATTTGTAAGCAAGAGATTTGTACATATACATCCAACACATGGAATAGATGTATTTAGAGTTGTAAAACAAATTCCACATCAATGTATATGTCTAAAAATTTATTTGCATAGGAATAAATCATTCTATATATACGCTTAGAAATAAAAATCTATACAGATACATATGTATCCAAAGCTATGTGTAGACAAAAACCATATATATCCATAGGTGGACCTCGTAAATGTGAATATTGTTTGCATGAAATGTCAAAAACACACAAATCTATGCATATGAAATATCAAAGTATTGCAATTCTTGCTAAGGCACATTATTTTTTGTCAATTGCTGATGGCTAGCTTGGGTTGTCTTTTTTCCCTTAGTTTGTTGTTGTGCATTTTTTTGTGCTTTGCAACAATCAACAATACCCTTTGAAAAATAACATATATTGTTTTAGAGATACTTGAGGAATGCTTTTCTCAGTCTGCACCTCTTCCATCACTGCCGCCCCACTACCATCAGCTACACCTCTTCCACTTTCATTCAAAAAACCACAAAATAGGCCACAATCGATTTCGTAGAAATCCCACAGCCAATGTTTGGAGTTGCACCTTTACAAAAGCTTTCTCTTAATGCTCACAACTACTATCTATGTATATATATATATATGTATGTATTGTTTCAAATTATAATATGGTTTTTTTCAACAAGGGCTCTATTTTTGGATTGGTTTGCTACTATTAATTTTTGATAAGGTGTTGTTGGGAACACTATATTGTTTTATATTTTGATAAGGTTTTGTTGAGAAAGGGGTATATTTTTGGTTTGCTATGTTGTTGTGAATCTTTGTGGGTTTTTTTATGTGGCTTGCATTTTGTGGCTATGTTTGGAACAAAATAAAATTGTTAAAGTTATGAAAATTTTGCTAGTGTTGTGATTGTTTGTGGGATCCTTTTATTTAATGGATTCCATTTTTTTCTTGTGTTTGTAAAATAATTAAAATTTTACGATGGTGCGGATTTTGTTGATTGTTGATGCGTGGCTTGGGTTATATTCCTCCATTGGTTTGTTACTTTTTATTTAAATGAAACAATATTGTTATCCTAGTGCCCTCTGCATTCGGTTCTTCGTCATAGTGGTGTAAGTATGTTAGGTTGATTTGAGACACCTTGTCGATTTCCTTGTTTAGTTGACTTTAAGTTAGGTGATAAAATGGATATTTGGTTAGTCTTGATTAATCAATTAGTTAAATTATAATTTGCTTGCATGATAATCTTATAAATTTAGAATTTAAAATAATAATAATAATAATTAAAACAAATCAATTTCTTGAAATGGAAAGTAAATGTTTATAAGTAATGAAATTGAGTTGTTAGAAGATAAACAAATAAATAAATACCTTTTAATTGCAATTAATAATAATTGAGAATTTCGGTATTGTGAGACTTTAATTAATTAAATGGAAAGAGAAGGTGATTTTAAATAAATCTTGATGAAAAGATTTCTGAACTGATATTAAAGCATGATAGAATAGAAAATAAATCATGCACATGCATGACTTCAATCAAATTGTAGTTAGAGAATCTTGCCATTTTTTGTGGATTTTCAGTTTTGAAATAATTATGGAAATGAATCTTTCCCTTTTTGTGAGTGTTATAGTTTTAATTTTTAAAAAAATAAAACAAATAAAGTAAAAATAAATAAAAAAAAATAAAACAAAAAAAAAGAAAAAGAAAGGAGTTGGGATTTCTGGCTTGGGAATTCTTTTTCTCGGGAAGACATTGGTCGTATATTAGGGTTTTGGGTGGAAAATTGGAAAAGGAGATTGGTCTGCAAGAAGGTCTGAAAACTTCTCCAGAAGCAAAGCATTCCTTCGGGCTTCTCTTCAGAAATGTCGCAAGCTGGTTGTTGGAAATCTTCTCCCTCCATAATGGTAACTCTCGCGGATCTGGTATGAATGTTTTTTAACAATTTTGTTTAGTTTATGTGTATTCTATCAAGTGTATTTCTATATCAGTAATGAATATTCTCAATCAAGCATTAGCGTTGGGTTCGTTCTTTTTTTTATTTTCTTGCATACCGCTTGTATGGCACTTCGATCTCCTTGGGGGATATTAGAGATCTAACAAACTCAATAAACTTCGATGGTTGATTGGTACGGTAGGCAGTCGATAGTGGTATGGCTTTTGATGTTACGAGGTTTCGATTTGTCTCTCGTTCTATGCTGTACCCTTGATAATCCGATTTTTCTTTTGATAACTTACCTTTGGAAGTTGATGCTTTATGAAAGAAAGACAACATTATAATCTGTCAACCGTTTCCTTTGTCTAATTTAAAATTGAGAAAACCAACGCTACCAACCCCATGTCCATAGAATTGTCTTCTCTTTAGGCATCTTCCTTGGGTGAGGTATATTTCCTCCTTAGTTGACACAATTGTATTATAAATTGTCTTTGCTCTTAAAGGATGTTCGTGGGCTAGTTATCATGTGGGCACTCGTCTTTTCACCAATCTCCTATTTTGTTTGGATGTTTCTAAGGTGCTATTGGCGAGGCTAAGCTACAAAATTAAACTTGTTCCATCATTTGCCTTGGCAATTGAATTAAAGCTGTTGATTCAAAGGCTAGTGTTAGATGTATTTTAGACAGACAAAAAAAAGGGACTCCTTTTATTGTTGCGCCCATTTCCTTTGAAACCTGTATCACCAGCTAAAGCTTGCAATCAACAGCTTTCATCCTGACAATAGTTCATTCTTTATACTAGCACTTAAATCTGTCTTTGTAATCTCTCCGTTGATCAGTCTAGGAAATCCACGATTTGTTGTTTTGACTGAGCGACTTTGTTATTAATACAACGATCCTCCTTTATAGTATTTTTGTGGCCTCACTTGATAAAAAACTGCAAAACGGATTATTGCTGCGTGTTAAATTATGCTTTTAACAAATCTATCTTGTGCTTATACAGCGATCATGGCAATTACCTGATATAATATCTATTTATATTTATTGTTGCATCTGCTTGGAATCTTCAACGAATTCTTCGTGTGTTCACCCTGCGTTCACTGCTGTCCTTGAGATGATATCTTTGTCAAATAACCTGGAATTATTTCCCTCCATGGGATGACATCTATTTGAGGCATCTGTCAAACAGTTCATGTGCTTTCTCTTTTTTCTTTGGGACATTCTATCAAATAGTTTACACGCCTTGTTTGTGCGCCCACATTCCGGATGCCTTGAAATCTAGGACTGCTGGTGTGTGAAGTATGTGCAGCCCTCATCTTCTAAACCTGACTGACTGCGGAAACTTAGAACACGAGCAAAGCTTGCAATGGTAGGATGTGTTGTAGAGTGCTTCATTAATTCAAAGTTTTGGAGAGCTTCCTTGCAAAATCCATATTGTGCTCATTCTTCAATCGCTGCGCCTCATTCCTTGAGAAGACATATCTTGGGTATTCCACAATACAGTTCACTCTTTCACCAGCTTTATCTTTTCGCCCACTTTTTGTATAGCATAGATGACTGTAGAAGTGTAAATAGCCTCCCTGATTTTGTTGGGGAAATTGTCACATCTGCAGTACTCGAGATTTGAATGTTGTAGAGTTTTAAATACTCTCTCTGATTCCATTGACAGCATGTCTCTGCTGCGGCACTTGAATATAATAGGAAGTTTAAAGGTTTAAATAGCCACTTGATTTTCTGTCATTCTATCATAGTTGCAGCATTTTTTAGGATCTAATTAAAATGTAGTGTTGCTGGAAATACCCTGCTTATATTCATATATGATCCTCAGGTCTGTATGTCAAAATTCCCTGCTGTTATGCTTGGGTGGATGTCCCTTAGTTATTACTGGATATCTGTTACAGTACACACTATTATAGTGCAGGCTTAGTCTTCTTTTCATTTAGCAACACCAATAATCCCCTCAAGAACATCGTCCCTATTTTAACAATGGAGATAGTTCACATCTTTCAGAACTTTGGTATATTGTAAATTATATAGTGAAGTTGTATCATAGTTTTTTTGAAAGGAATATCTAGATAGACTTAGAATGATTTCAATGTAAACTTTATCTATTCACTATTAAATATAGGAGTTGCAATTTAGTCTGCTCACTCTCAAGCTCAAAGTCAGGTTTGAACAAATGAATGTATATAGATTTTAATTATATCAGTTCAAATCGGAAGGTCTAAACATAGATAAATCAATGAATCATTGTCTTCCTTATTATCTTCCTTATTATATGGAGTTTTATCATAGATAGTATATTTTATTAATAGTGAAGTATGATATCTCTATTAAGGAGAAATAATAATTTATAATCAAAGAAATTTAATTGGAAAATCAAAGATAATATCCATATCTAATTGACCTTAGAGTAAAAGATTGTTATTGTATAAGGGTAGAAGTGTTAATTTATCTTTATGTAGGTATTTGTATAATTTGTGGATGTATGAGGATTATTTTTAATTGATATGTTAAAGATGGTCTTTTACCAAGCTAAGTTGGTGCTAATAGTTTAAAGTATAACTCCACATCATATTATTGTCATATTATAATTTAATATTTCTATCTATTGAGATTATTACTATTAAATCGATATTTTGAATAATTGAACTCAGGATAATAATATTTCATTAAATTTTAGTTGTAGTTGATTGGCTATCTATAGTGTAAGAAACAACAATAACAATTAAGCAATAACCCAAGCAGGTTGTTTCGAAAAGTGAAATTCATGGGTGTTGTAGTTGCTTGTTCGTGTTGGTTATTATATGATTTGATGTTTTATCTTGACGTGACTTTTCCTTGAGTTGATTTTGGTTGGGATTTCGTTGAATATCTTGAAAACTTGGATGTTTTGATGAGTATGACCTTTTTTGGTTTATTTTGATTTGACGAGTTTTATTCTTTGGGTGGAGTTGAAGTTGGCTTGAAGCCCATATCATTGACAAACTCTTGTTGCTTCATTTTACCGTTGTTTGTGGGTTGTCGTTCTTTTGGCTTCCAGAGGCTTGAGATTATTGTCAGTTGATGTTCTCTCTTTATGTGCCCTTGATGAGGCAAGTGTTTTGATATCGTGATTTTAAAAGGGTTGTACATGAATTGTTGAGACATTGATTATGTGTTATAGCGAGATGGTTAATGCCTCGCATAGTTTGGTCTTGAGATTATTTGTTTTTCGGTTACAGTACAACCCTTGCCTGCTTTGAGATATGTTAGGGGTCATAGGGAGAGTGGCTCTTCATGGGCGCCGGTGCCTCAGGATGAGGAAGGGCTCAGGATAACCCACGAAAGAGTAGTTAAACAAGTGATAACCTAAACAATAGAATTTAGAGGGTTGGGTAGTTTAAAAAACACAAGATAATAAAACATTGGATTCCTCGGCTATGCACTAGGGCTACCATAGACTAGTGATAGACTGAGAAGGCCGTGGTCGGCAAAGTCATAGTCTCGTCCTCACGAGAGATTATCGGCTCCGCATTAGCTACCCTATGGTGCCGGCGCCTCAGTTAGGAGGAAGGGCCAGGAGATCCATAGATGGGTGCCGGCGCCTCAATTGGAGGAAGGGCCAGGAGAATCCCATGAGAGCTATGCGATGACACTCTCCACTTGACACCCTTGTGCTTGGTTGTAGTTGCCTCTGGTTATTGTATCTTTATGTTGTTTTCGAGGGCTAGGGAATCCATAGATGGGTGTCGGCGCCTCGGTTGGAGGAAGTGCCAGGGGATCCCATGAGAGCTATGCGATGACCCTCCCGACTAGACACCCTTGTTCTTGTTTCTTGTCACCTCTGGATATTGTAGTCTTTATGTTGTTTCAGATTCTTGTGGAAATGATTTATGGATGCTCTTTGGTGACTTTCTTAATTGTTGTTGCTTGGGTTAAATGTGATGAGTTTCATAGTTTCATTTGATTTTGTTGACTCATGAATGTTGTTGATTATGTCATTGTAATCCGTGAGTTTCATGATACCTTTGTGTGATGTTGAGTCTTGTGGTTCCCTGTTTGGATGTTCTTGGTTGAGGTCTCTTCTTGTCAGCTCCTTAGCACGGGGGGTGGGTCTTCGGACCCACGTGGTCGGGTGGAATGTGCTAAGCACCCCATTGGGTCCCCAGTCAAGGATCGAGAGTTGCAGATTGGTGCCGTTGCAGCGACTCCAGAATTGTATTTGTCCTGGAGCCAGTTACATTACTTTGTTATTATCTTTCTGATGTATCATCTTATCTTGTTATGTGGTTCCTGCCCATATTGGGAAACATGTTTGTATCATTGTAAGACTTGAACAGTGTAAAGTAATGAAAAGGATGTGATGTAATATTTATCATTGGTGAACCTTGTGTGGATATGGATCCATATCAGACGTTATTCAAAATATTGTATTTATTTAAGTGAATGGTTCTTGTTGATGGTTTATATATATGCTTCATCATGGATTAGATTTGGCTTTCATTCTTTATCATTGATGTATGGCATTAAGTTTCGTAATGTATCCTCGTGTACCCCAAGGGACATAAATGATATTGGGTTTGTTTAAATGAATGTTCATGTCATAACTTTTGTGCATCTCATGCATGTTAGTTTTACTTTAAAAAAAAAATTGTGTGGTAATCGTTGCCTTAGTTGTCCTTTGGGGTTCGCACGACGGGGCGTTACAACATGGTATCAGAGCCTAGGTTCATACACTGGGCACTATGTGCGCTCACTATGTAACCTTGCGCCTAAACCCTTGAGTCTTGAGTTTCACTTTTCTATTGTCATTGTTGTGAACCTGAGTTCTTCTATTAGCTGGTGTCGGGTAGATGGTGCAGGAAACTGATGGGAAAGGGATAGGACCCTCGGTGTAGTGCGCAATGCACCGATATCCTTCCTATCAGGGATGCACTATGGACCTTTGTATCGTTGTGTGATGTAGTTTCCAGTGCTGTGAACTTTTTTTGTGTGAATATGTCAAGCGTGCGTGGAATTTTCCCTTTTGTTGTCTTTGAGTGACGAATTATGTTTTCTTGAATCTGTGAAGGTGTAGAATTTTGATTTGCTTGTTAAATTGTTGTGAAATTTTGGTGTTGAATAAGGATTGAAGTGGAGTGCTTTGTGTGAAAATGATGATGTTTAATGAGAATATGTGCTTGTGTGGATAATTATGCTACGTTTTATGAAAATGTGGCTTATCAAGGGTAAAGATCCCCCTTAAATGTTTAGTACTAATGTGTTATGTTTCCACCCTAGTTTGTGATTTTCAGGTAGTCGACTTCAAATCTTAAGGATGAAGGTAATTAATTGGCTATGTTTAACATGTTGACTTAATACGGTGTTTTCATTTGATTAGTAATTGTATTAATAATCATTTATGATGGTTCATTGATGAGCGTGTTAGAAGGACGATGTCGTATCACTCATTTGTGAGAGGCATACAACATTGCAATTCCCTCTACACTAGGTTGATTTGATATATATATGTTGTGCACAATGTTTGTTTGTATGCAGGATTGCAGGAACTAAGCCTCGATTCCACCTGCATTGTCAGGAAAGGGCGAGCATCCCAAACACCCAATGGGTCTGATGTGGAAAATAGGAGTTGACAAGAAGTTTCCCAAACCAAGATCGGCATCCGTCCTTGTGTTTGGCAAGTCAGTTTGGTTGCAACTCCGTCACCACTTTCATTTTGGTATCATCTCCCTATGTTTGGTTTGTTTAATTTTTATTGCTTTCTTGATGGTGTTTAATTGACTATTTAATTTATGGTGTTGATGTGCTTTTGACTGTTGATATTGTTGTTAGTTTATGGCGTTACCATGTTTATGCCTGAGCTCGACTTCCTGGAGTAAGTCGAAGCGTAGGGGGGAAGGATGTAGTGCCCCTCTGCATTTGGTTCTTCGTCATAGTGGTGTAAGTATGTTAGGTTGATTTGAGACACCTTGTCGATTTCCTTGTTTAATTGACTTTAAGTTAGGTGATAAAATTGATATTTTGTTAGTCTTGATTAATCAATTAGTTAAATTATAATTGCTTGCATGATAATCTTATAAATTTAGAATTTAAAATAATAATAATAATAATAATTAAAACAAATCAATTTCTTGAAATGGAAAGTAAATTTTTATAAGTAATGAAATTGAGTTGTTAGAAGATAAATAAATAAATAAATAAATACTTTTTTTAATTGCAATAAATAATAATTGAGAATTTTGGTATTGTGAGACTTTAATTAATTAAATGGAAAGAGAAGGTGATTTTAAATAAATCTTGATGAAAAGATTTCCGAACTGATATTAAAGCATGATAGAATAGAAAAAAGAATAAATCATGCACATGCATGACTTCAATCAAATTGTAGTTAGAGAATCTTGCCATTTTTTATGGATTTTCAGTTTTGAAATAATTATGGAAATGAATCTTTCCCTTTTTGTGAGTGTTATAGTTTTAGTTTTAAAAAAAAAAAAAATAAAAACAAAATAAATAAAGTAAAAAATAAATAAAACAAAAAATAAAAACAAAACAAAAAAAAAAAAGAAAAAAAAGAAAGGGAGTTGGGATTTCCTCGGGTTTGGGGAATTCTTTTTCCGGGAAGACATTATCGTATATTAGGGTTTTGGGTGGAAAATTGGAAAAGGAGATTGGTCTGCAAGAAGGTCTGAAAACTTCTCCAGAAGCAAAGCATTCCTTCGGGCTTCTCTTCAGAAATGTCGCAAGCTGGTTGTTGGAAATCTTCTCCCTCCATAATGGTAACTCTCGCGGATCTGGTATGAATGTTTTTTAACAATTTTGTTTAGTTTATGTGTATTCTATCAAGTGTATTTCTATATCAGTAATGAATATTCTCAATCAAGCATTAGCGTTGGGTTCGTTCTTTTTTTTATTTTCTTGCATACCGCTTGTATGGCACTTCGATCTCCTTGGGGGATATTAGAGATCTAACAAACTCAATAAACTTCGATGGTTGATTGGTACGGTAGGCAGTCGATAGTGGTATGGCTTTTGATGTTACGAGGTTTCGATTTGTCTCTCGTTCTATGCTGTACCCTTGATAATCCGATTTTTCTTTTGATAACTTACCTTTGGAAGTTGATGCTTTATGAAAGAAAGACAACATTATAATCTGTCAACCGTTTCCTTTGTCTAATTTAAAATTGAGAAAACCAACGCTACCAACCCCATGTCCATAGAATTGTCTTCTCTTTAGGCATCTTCCTTGGGTGAGGTATATTTCCTCCTTAGTTGACACAATTGTATTATAAATTGTCTTTGCTCTTAAAGGATGTTCGTGGGCTAGTTATCATGTGGGCACTCGTCTTTTCACCAATCTCCTATTTTGTTTGGATGTTTCTAAGGTGCTATTGGCGAGGCTAAGCTACAAAATTAAACTTGTTCCATCATTTGCCTTGGCAATTGAATTAAAGCTGTTGATTCAAAGGCTAGTGTTAGATGTATTTTAGACAGACAAAAAAAAGGGACTCCTTTTATTGTTGCGCCCATTTCCTTTGAAACCTGTATCACCAGCTAAAGCTTGCAATCAACAGCTTTCATCCTGACAATAGTTCATTCTTTATACTAGCACTTAAATCTGTCTTTGTAATCTCTCCGTTGATCAGTCTAGGAAATCCACGATTTGTTGTTTTGACTGAGCGACTTTGTTATTAATACAACGATCCTCCTTTATAGTATTTTTGTGGCCTCACTTGATAAAAAACTGCAAAACGGATTATTGCTGCGTGTTAAATTATGCTTTTAACAAATCTATCTTGTGCTTATACAGCGATCATGGCAATTACCTGATATAATATCTATTTATATTTATTGTTGCATCTGCTTGGAATCTTCAACGAATTCTTCGTGTGTTCACCCTGCGTTCACTGCTGTCCTTGAGATGATATCTTTGTCAAATAACCTGGAATTATTTCCCTCCATGGGATGACATCTATTTGAGGCATCTGTCAAACAGTTCATGTGCTTTCTCTTTTTTCTTTGGGACATTCTATCAAATAGTTTACACGCCTTGTTTGTGCGCCCACATTCCGGATGCCTTGAAATCTAGGACTGCTGGTGTGTGAAGTATGTGCAGCCCTCATCTTCTAAACCTGCCTGACTGCGGAAACTTAGAACACGAGCAAAGCTTGCAATGGTAGGATGTGTTGTAGAGTGCTTCATTAATTCAAAGTTTTGGAGAGCTTCCTTGCAAAATCCATATTGTGCTCATTCTTCAATCGCTGCGCCTCATTCCTTGAGAAGACATATCTTGGGGTAGTCCATAATACAGTTCACTCTTTCACCAGCTTTATCTTTTCGCCCACATTTTGTATAGCATAGATGACTGTAGAAGTGTAAATAGCCTCCCTGATTTTGTTGGGGAATTGTCACATCTGCAGTACTCGAGATTTGAATGTTGTAGAGTTTTAAATACTCTCTCTGATTCCATTGACAGCATGTCTCTGCTGCGGCACTTGAATATAATAGGAAGTTTAAAGGTTTAAATAGCCACTTGATTTTCTGTCATTCTATCATAGTTGCAGCATTTTTAGGATCTAATTAAAATGTAGTGTTGCTGGAAATACCCTGCTTATATTCATATATGATCCTCAGGTCTGTATGTCAAAATTCCCTGCTGTTATGCTTGGGTGGATGTCCCTTAGTTATTACTGGATATCTGTTACAGTACACACTATTATAGTGCAGGCTTAGTCTTCTTTTCATTTAGCAACACCAATAATCCCCTCAAGAACATCGTCCCTATTTTAACAATGGAGATAGTTCACATCTTTCAGAACTTTGGTATATTGTAAATTATATAGTGAAGTTGTATCATAGTTTTTTTGAAAGGAATATCTAGATAGACTTAGAATGATTTCAATGTAAACTTTATCTATTCACTATTAAATATAGGAGTTGCAATTTAGTCTGCTCACTCTCAAGCTCAAAGTCAGGTTTGAACAAATGAATGTATATAGATTTTAATTATATCAGTTCAAATCGGAAGGTCTAAACATAGATAAATCAATGAATCATTGTCTTCCTTATTATCTTCCTTATTATATGGAGTTTTATCATAGATAGTATATTTTATTAATAGTGAAGTATGATATCTCTATTAAGGAGAAATAATAATTTATAATCAAAGAAATTTAATTGGAAAATCAAAGATAATATCCATATCTAATTGACCTTAGATTTAAAAGATTGTTATTGTATAAGGGTAGAAGTGTTAATTTATCTTTATGTAGGTATTTGTATAATTTGTGGATGTATGAGGGTTATTTTTAATTGATGTGTTACAGATGGTCTTTTACCAAGCTAAGTTGGTGCTAATAGTTTAAAGTATAGCTCCACATCATATTATTGTCATATTATAATTTAATATTTCTATCTATTGAGATTATTACTATTAAATCGATATTTTGAATAATTGAACTCAGGATAATAATATTTCATTAAATTTTTGGTTGTAGTTGATTGGCTATCTATAGTGTATGAAACAACAATAACAATTAAGCAATAACCCAAGCAGGTTGTTTCGAAAAGTGAAATTCATGGGTGTTGTAGTTGCTTGTTCATGTTGGTTATTATATGATTTGATGTTTTATCTTGACGTGACTTTTCCTTGAGTTGATTTTGGTTGGGATCCTGTTGAATATCGTGAAGACTTGGATGTTTTGATGAGTATGACCTTTTTGGTTTATTATGATTTGACGAGTTTTATTCTTTGGGTGGTGTTGAAGTTGGCTTGAAGCCCATATCATTGACAAATTCCTGTCGCTTCATTTTACCGTTGTTTGTGGGTTGTCATTCTTTTGGCTTCCAGAGGCTTGAGATTATTGTCAGTTGATGTTCTCTCTTTATGTGCCTTGATGAGGCAAGTGTTTTGATATCGTGATTTTAAAAGGGTTGTACATGAATTGTTGAGACATTGATTATGTGTTATAGCGAGATGGTTAATACCTCACATAGTTTGGTCTTGAGATTATTTGTTTTTCGGTTACGGTACAACCCTTGCCTGCTTTGAGATATGTTAGGGGTCATAGGGAGAGTGGCTCTTCGTGGGCGCCGGCGCCTCAGGATGAGGAAGGGCTCAGGATAACCCACGAAAGAGTAGTTAAACAAGTGATAACCTAAACAATAGAATTTAGAGGGTTGGGTAGTTTAAAAACACAAGATAATAAAACATTGGATTCCTCGGCTATGCACTAGGGCTACCATAGACTAGTGATAGACTGAGAAGGCCGTGGTCGGCAAAGTCATAGTCTCGTCCTCACGAGAGATTATCGGCTCCACATTAGCTACCCTATGGTGTCGGCGCCTCAGTTAGGAGGAAGGGCCAGGAGATCCATAGATGGGTGCCGGCGCCTCAATTGGAGGAAGGGCCAGGAGAATCCCATGAGAGCTATGCGATGACACTCTCCACTTGACACCCTTGTGCTTGGTTGTAGTTGCCTCTGGTTATTGTATCTTTATGTTGTTTTCGAGGGCTAGGGAATCCATAGATGGGTGCCGGCGCCTCGGTTGGAGGAAGTGCCAGGGGATCCCATGAGAGCTATGCGATGACCCTCCCGACTAGACACCCTTGTTCTTGTTTCTTGTCGCCTCTGGATATTGTAGTCTTTATGTTGTTTCAGATTCTTGTGGAAATGATTTATGGATGCTCTTTGGTGACTTTCTTAATTGTTGTTGCTTGGGTTAAATGTGATGAGTTTCATAGTTTCATTTGATTTTGTTGACTCATGAATGTTGTTGATTATGTCATTGTAATCCGTGAGTTTCATGATACCTTTGTATGATGTTGAGTCTTGTGGTTCCCTGTTTGGATGTTCTTGGTTGAGGTCTCTTCTTGTCAGCTCCTTAGCACGGGGGGTGGGTCTTCGGACCCACGTGGTCGGGTGGAACGTGCTAAGCACCCCATTGGGTCCCCAGTCGAGGATCGAGAGGTGCAGATTGGTGCTAGTTGCAATGACTCCAGAGTTGTATCCATCTTGGAGCCAGTTGATACTATGTATTCATCTTTCAATTGTATCATGTTATCTTATTGTATGGTTTCCGTTCTTATTTGGAAACACAATGTATCATTGTTCCTCTTGAACATTGTAATGTAATGTACGTTAAACCTTGTGTAAATATTGATCATGGTAGTTGTTATTCAATGTGATGAGTAATCATGTATATGTTGTATTTATGTACACAATGGGTTCTTATCAATGATATATCATGTATGTGTTACATTTATTAATGTTTACTTTGTTATGGACTATATCTTTATTTTTTTTATTCTTTATTGTCGTGGTGTGGATTTAAGTCTCGTAATGACTCCTTGTGTACCCCAAGGAAACTTTTGTGCATCTCATGCATGTTAGTTTTACTTTAAAAAAAAATTATGTGGTAATCGTTGCCTTAGTTGTCCTTTGGGGTTCGCACGACGGGGCGTTACATCATGGTATCAGAGCATAGGTTCATACACTGGGCACTATGTGTGCTCACTATGTAACCTTGCGCCTAAACCCTTGAGTCTTGAGTTTCACTTTTCTATTGTCATTGTGGTGAACCTGAGTCCTTCCGTTAACTGGTGCCAGGTAGATAGTGCAAGAGACTTATGGGAATGGATAGGACCCTTGGTGTAGTGCGCAATGCACCGATATCCTTCCTATCGGGGATGCACTATGGACCCTTGTATCAATGTATGATGTAGTTTCCAGTGATGTGAATTTTTATTTTTTTTATTTATTTTTTGGTGTGTGAATATGTCATGCATGCGTGGAATTTTCCTTTTGTTGGCCTTGAGTGACAAATTACATTTTCATGAATCTGTGAAGGTGTAGAATTTTGATTTGCTTGTTAAATTGTTGTGAAATTTTGGTGTTGAATAAGGATTGAAGTGGAGTGCTTTGTGTGAAAATGATGATGTTTAATGAGAATATGTGCTTGTGTGGATAATTATGCTACGTTTTATGAAAATGTGGCTTATCAAGGGTAAAGATCCCCCTTAAATGTTTAGTACTAATGTGTTATGTTTCCACCCTAGTTTGTGATTTTCAGGTAGTCGACTTCAAATCTTAAGGATGAAGGTAATTAATTGGCTATGTTTAACATGTTGACTTAATACGGTGTTTTCATTTGATTAGTAATTGTATTAATAATCATTTATGATGGTTCATTGATGAGCGTGTTAGAAGGACGATGTCGTATCACTCATTTGTGAGAGGCATACAACATTGCAATTCCCTCTACACTAGGTTGATTTGATATATATATGTTGTGCACAATGTTTGTTTGTATGCAGGATTGCAGGAACTAAGCCTCGATTCCACCTGCATTGTCAGGAAAGGGCGAGCATCCCAAACACCCAATGGGTCTGATGTGGAAAATAGGAGTTGACAAGAAGTTTCCCAAACCAAGATCGGCATCCGTCCTTGTGTTTGGCAAGTCAGTTTGGTTGCAACTCCGTCACCACTTTCATTTTGGTATCATCTCCCTATGTTTGGTTTGTTTAATTTTTATTGCTTTCTTGATGGTGTTTAATTGACTATTTAATTTATGGTGTTGATGTGCTTTTGACTGTTGATATTGTTGTTAGTTTATGGCGTTACCATGTTGAGCTCGACTTCCACAGAGTAAATTAGTAAGGGGAAGGGATGTAGTGCCCCTCTGCATTCGGTTCTTCGTCATAGTGGTGTAAGTATGTTAGGTTGATTTGAGACACCTTGTCGATTTCCTTGTTTAGTTGACTTTAAGTTAGGTGATAAAATGGATATTTGGTTAGTCTTGATTAATCAATTAGTTAAATTATAATTTGCTTGCATGATAATCTTATAAATTTAGAATTTAAAATAATAATAATAATAATTAAAACAAATCAATTTCTTGAAATGGAAAGTAAATGTTTATAAGTAATGAAATTGAGTTGTTAGAAGATAAACAAATAAATAAATACCTTTTAATTGCAATTAATAATAATTGAGAATTTCGGTATTGTGAGACTTTAATTAATTAAATGGAAAGAGAAGGTGATTTTAAATAAATCTTGATGAAAAGATTTCTGAACTGATATTAAAGCATGATAGAATAGAAAATAAATCATGCACATGCATGACTTCAATCAAATTGTAGTTAGAGAATCTTGCCATTTTTTGTGGATTTTCAGTTTTGAAATAATTATGGAAATGAATCTTTCCCTTTTTGTGAGTGTTATAGTTTTAATTTTTAAAAAAATAAAACAAATAAAGTAAAAATAAATAAAACAAAAATACAAAACAAAAACAAAAAAAAAGAGAGAAAAAGAAGAGGTTGGGATTCGGCTTGAGGGAATTCTTTGGGGGAGGAACATTGGTGGAAGTATGTATTAGGGTTTTGGGTGGAAAATTGGAAAAGGAGATTGGTCTGCAAGAAGGTCTGAAAACTTCTCCAGAAGCAAAGCATTCCTTCGGGCTTCTCTTCAGAAATGTCGCAAGCTGGTTGTTGGAAATCTTCTCCCTCCATAATGGTAACTCTCGCGGATCTGGTATGAATGTTTTTTAACAATTTTGTTTAGTTTATGTGTATTCTATCAAGTGTATTTCTATATCAGTAATGAATATTCTCAATCAAGCATTAGCGTTGGGTTCGTTCTTTTTTTTATTTTCTTGCATACCGCTTGTATGGCACTTCGATCTCCTTGGGGGATATTAGAGATCTAACAAACTCAATAAACTTCGATGGTTGATTGGTACGGTAGGCAGTCGATAGTGGTATGGCTTTTGATGTTACGAGGTTTCGATTTGTCTCTCGTTCTATGCTGTACCCTTGATAATCCGATTTTTCTTTTGATAACTTACCTTTGGAAGTTGATGCTTTATGAAAGAAAGACAACATTATAATCTGTCAACCGTTTCCTTTGTCTAATTTAAAATTGAGAAAACCAACGCTACCAACCCCATGTCCATAGAATTGTCTTCTCTTTAGGCATCTTCCTTGGGTGAGGTATATTTCCTCCTTAGTTGACACAATTGTATTATAAATTGTCTTTGCTCTTAAAGGATGTTCGTGGGCTAGTTATCATGTGGGCACTCGTCTTTTCACCAATCTCCTATTTTGTTTGGATGTTTCTAAGGTGCTATTGGCGAGGCTAAGCTACAAAATTAAACTTGTTCCATCATTTGCCTTGGCAATTGAATTAAAGCTGTTGATTCAAAGGCTAGTGTTAGATGTATTTTAGACAGACAAAAAAAAGGGACTCCTTTTATTGTTGCGCCCATTTCCTTTGAAACCTGTATCACCAGCTAAAGCTTGCAATCAACAGCTTTCATCCTGACAATAGTTCATTCTTTATACTAGCACTTAAATCTGTCTTTGTAATCTCTCCGTTGATCAGTCTAGGAAATCCACGATTTGTTGTTTTGACTGAGCGACTTTGTTATTAATACAACGATCCTCCTTTATAGTATTTTTGTGGCCTCACTTGATAAAAAACTGCAAAACGGATTATTGCTGCGTGTTAAATTATGCTTTTAACAAATCTATCTTGTGCTTATACAGCGATCATGGCAATTACCTGATATAATATCTATTTATATTTATTGTTGCATCTGCTTGGAATCTTCAACGAATTCTTCGTGTGTTCACCCTGCGTTCACTGCTGTCCTTGAGATGATATCTTTGTCAAATAACCTGGAATTATTTCCCTCCATGGGATGACATCTATTTGAGGCATCTGTCAAACAGTTCATGTGCTTTCTCTTTTTTCTTTGGGACATTCTATCAAATAGTTTACACGCCTTGTTTGTGCGCCCACATTCCGGATGCCTTGAAATCTAGGACTGCTGGTGTGTGAAGTATGTGCAGCCCTCATCTTCTAAACCTGACTGACTGCGGAAACTTAGAACACGAGCAAAGCTTGCAATGGTAGGATGTGTTGTAGAGTGCTTCATTAATTCAAAGTTTTGGAGAGCTTCCTTGCAAAATCCATATTGTGCTCATTCTTCAATCGCTGCGCCTCATTCCTTGAGAAGACATATCTTGGGTATTCCATATGGAGTTCACTTTCACTTGACTTTTATCTTTTTTAAGCCCACTTTTTGTATAGCATAGATGGTAGAAGTGTAAAATAGCCTCCACACGATTTTGTTGGGGAATTATCCCACATCTGCGGTACTTCGGTGTGAATGTTGGGGTTTTAATGCTCTCTACAACGATTCCATTGGCGAGCATGTCTAGCTGCGACACTTGAATATAATAGGAGGTTTAAAGGTTTAAATAGCCACTTGATTTTACGTCATTGTCATGGTTGCAGCATTTTTAGGATTCAATCAAAGGAAATGTGGTGTTTAACAAGATACTACGCTTATATTCATATATGATCCACCAGTCACGTATGTCAAAATTCCTGCTGTTATGCTTGGGTGGATGTCCCTTAGTTAAATTATACTTTGGATATCACATTCTGATTTTACGCTATTGCCTTAGTGCAGGCTTAGTCTTCTTTCATTTAGCAACACCAATAATCCCCTCAAGAACATCGTCCCTATTTTAACAATGGAGATAGTTCACATCTTTCAGAACTTTGGTATATTGTAAATTATATAGTGAAGTTGTATCATAGTTTTTTTGAAAGGAATATCTAGATAGACTTAGAATGATTTCAATGTAAACTTTATCTATTCACTAATAAATATAGGAGTTGCAATTTAGTCTGCTCACTCTCAAGCTCAAAGTCAGGTTTGAACAAATGAATGTATATAGATTTTAATTTTATCAGTTCAAATCTGAAGGTCTAAACATAGATAAATCAATGAATCCTTATCTTCCTTATTATATGGAGTTTTATCATAGATAATATATTTTATTGATAGTGAAGTATGATATCTCTATTAAGGAGAAATAATGATTTATAATTAAAGAAATTTAATTGGAAAATCAAAGATAATATCCATATCTAATTGACCTTAGATTAAAAGATTGTTATTGTATAAGGGTAGAAGTGTTAATTTATCTTTATGTAGGTATTTGTATAATTTGTGGATATATGAGGATTATTTTTTTTTGATATGTTACAGATGGTCTTTTACCAAGCTAAGTTGGTGCTAATAGTTTAAAGTATAATTCCACATAATATTATTGTCATATTATAATTTAATATTTCTATCTATTGAGATTATTACTATTAAATCAATATTTTGAATAATTGAACTCAGGATACTAATATTTCATTAAATTTTAGTTGTAGTTGATTGGCAAGCTATAGTGTGAGAAACAACAATAACAATTAAGCAATAACCCAAGTAGGTTGTTTCAAAAAGTGAAATTCATGGGTGTTGTAGTTGCTTGTTCGTGTTGGTTATTATATGATTTGATGTTTTATCTTGACATGACTTTTCCTTGAGTTGATTTTGGCTGGGATTCTGTTGAATTTCTGGAAGACTTGGATGTTTTGATGAGTATGACCTTTTTGGTTTATTTTGATTTGACGAGTTTTATTCTTTGGGTTGGTGTTGAAGTTGGCTTGAAGCCCATATCATTGACAAACTCTTGTTGCTTCATTTTACCGTTGTTTGTGGGTTGTCGTTCTTTTGGCTTCCAGAGGCTTGAGATTATTGTCAGTTGATGTTCTCTCTTTATGTGCCCTTGATGAGGCAAGTGTTTTGATATCGTGATTTTAAAAGGGTTGTACATGAATTGTTGAGACATTGATTATGTGTTATAGCGAGATGGTTAATGCCTCGCGTAGTTTGGTCTTGAGATTATTTGTTTTTCGGTTAGGATACAACCCTTGCCTGCTTTGAGATATGTTAGGGGTCATAGGGAGAGTGGCTCTTCGTGGGCACCGGCGCCTCAGGATGAGGAAGGGCTCAGGATAACCCACGAAAGAGTAGTTAAACAAGTGATAACCTAAACAATAGAATTTAGAGGGTTGGGTAGTTTAAAAAACACAAGATAATAAAACCTTGGATTCCTCGGCTATGCACTAGGGCTACCATAGACTAGTGATAGACTGAGAAGGCCGTGGTCGGCAAAGTCATAGTCTCGTCCTCACGAGAGATTATCAGCTCTGCATTAGCTACCCTATGGTGCCGGCGCCTCAGTTAGGAGGAAGGGCCAGGAGATCCATATATGGGTGTCAGCGCCTCAGTTGGAGGAAGGGCCAGGAGAATCCCATGAGAGCTATGCGATGACACTCTCCACTTGACACCCTTGTGCTTAGTTGTAATTGCCTCTGGTTATTGTATCTTTATGTTGTTTTCGAGGGCTAGGGAATCCATAGATGGGTGTCGGTGCCTCGGTTGGAGGAAGTTCGAGGGGATCCCATGAGAGCTATGCGATGACCCTCCCGACTAGACACCCTTGTTCTTGTTCTTGTCGCCTCTAGATATTGTAGTCCTTATGTTGTTTCAGATTCTTGTGGAAATGATTTATGGATGCTCTTTGGTGACTTTCTTAATTGTTGTTGCTTGGGTTAAATGTGATGAGTTTCATAGTTTCATTTGATTTTGTTGACTCATGAATGTTATTGAATTATGTCATGGTAATCCATTGAGTTCCTTGATACTTGCTGATGTTGGAGTCTGCTGGCTCCCTGTTTGGATGTTCTTGGTTGAGAGGTCTCTCTTCTTATCGCTTTCCTTAGCACGGGGGTGGGTCTTGGACCGTGGTCGAGTGCTTAAAGCACCCAGTGGGTCCCAGTCGAGGATCAGAGGTCTGGTGGTGCTAGTTGCAATGACTCGAGTTGTATCGTCTTGGAGCCAGTTGATGCATGGCATTCATCTTGAATTCGAAAAATATTAGTATTTATCTTGTGTATGGTTTCCGGATTCTTATTTGGGGCTTACTGGAATCATTGTTCCTCTTGGTATTATGATACGTATCACGTTAAACCTTGTGTAAATGTGGGGTATGTGGTAGTTGTTATTCAATGAGTAGCGGTATCCATATGTTGTATTTATGCTTCAATGGGTTCCTCAATGATATATCATGTATGTGTTATTTTATTAATGTTTACTTTGGTATGGACTATATCTTTGTTTTATTCTTTATTGTGTATGCGTGTGGTGTGGATTTAAGTTTTGTAATGTATCCTCGTGTACCCCAAGGGACGTAAATGATATTGGGTTTGTTTAAATGAATTTTCATGTCATAACTTTTGTGCATCTCATGCATGTTAGTTTTACTTAAAAAAAAAAATTGTGTGGTATTTGTTTCTTTAGTTGTCCTTTGGGGTTCCATACGCGAACATTACATTATCAATAGTAACCAACCCATACAAAGAACATCCATGCAAAAGTTGAACCAAAATCAAACAATATTGGTGTGAACAAACTATATAGTGTTTTTTTCAACACAACCTTATCAAAAAGCTAACAATATACCCTAGAACAACCTAACTTGTAAAACATTAATTATTTCATTGCAACATATTTTATATATGTGTATATATATGTATGTATATGTATATATATATATATATATATATATATCTTTTTATATGTATATATGTATATGTATCTATATATATGCATATATATCAATAAATCTATGTATATATATATGTGTGTGTATATATATGTATGTATATGTATATGTATATATAACGTCCAAACCATTGACTATTTTGTTGTGTTGCAACCATAGATGGTAAATGGAAGCCAGAAATGAGACAATATAGCCTAAGCTAGACATCAACAACATGAACTGCATAATATTAACTATTTTATTCCATTGCAACCATTACCATAGAATTATAAAAATCACAGTTACAAACCTATGCAAAACCTTTCGCGCAAAAGGGTGGTCAATATATAGCTTATGTGTACACATATATATGTATATGTTTATTTGTATGTATATATGTATATATATGTATATGTATAATATGTATTGTATGTACATACATATATGTATATATATGTATATGTATAGTATGTATAGTATGTACATACATATAGGTATATATATGTATATGTATATATATATGGCTATTTGTGTCAACCTCCCCATTCTTTTAGACTTCCTGTGGTCTGGAAAAAGGTGGTGAATGGGTTATAGCTTTGGTTAGAATTTTTGTCAGCCTCTGGGATTGTTTTCCTTCTAAAGGTTGTGAAAAAGGTGGTAGAGGCAGTTGTTGGCTACTTTGGGAAAAGGGTGGCATTATCCAGGCCATGTGGATGGAGAAGGCTATGGAAATTAAATTCTAGTTCGCATGAACATTAATTGTTGTATGCTTTGCATGTACTAGCGATTTTTGTAAGAACATATGTCATTTAACGCCTCAAGGAGTGAAATGAATGTCTAAGGATTTTTCAATAGGGCATTATTTGGTGTCATTCTATTGCTATACTTGATAAGAGAGTTCGCATGAACATTAATTGTTGTATGCTTTGCATGTACTAGCGATTTTTGTAATAACAGATGTCATTTAACGCCTCAAGGAGTGAAATGAATGTCTAAGGCTTTTTCAATAGGGCATTGTTTGGTGTCATTCTATTGCTATACAATGTTAAGCTTCTATGAGGGTACATGCTAGATTAAGCTTTGTGTAGCTTCTATGAAGGTGGGTCGAGGTTATTTTTCATTTTTGCATGGGAAGATGGTTGGAAATGTAGAAAAAAAGTGTCGCCTATGATAATATTTTTCCCATTTTTGTGTAGGGAAGTTAGTGAGAAGAGGTATGTTTGAAGCAAGTGGGAAGAGATGCTAGAAGATTATAATTTAAATGGATTTTTAACTTTTGAGCCAATATTGTTTGATTTATGGTTTTTGTTTAGTCATTATCGTTGCAATGCAATGAAACAGTCATTTTTATATAGTCTATGTTGAATGGTATTATCTATATTTTTAGCTATTAGTTTTATTGTGTGTACTTTGGTTGGAATCCTTTGCGGGACTTTCAAGTTTTTGAGCTTCCCACTGAGTGAGGAAAAGGTGGAAAATGGCCTTCTCTTTAAAAAAATCTTGGTTGGAATTCCCGTTAGCCTCCCCGTTTTAATCCTTATGGTGGTTGTGGGAAGGGTGTCAAAGGAAGTTGTTGGATGCCTTGGGGATATGTTGTGTATTCCCCGCTGTGTTGATAGAGAAGGTGACTAAAATTGAGAGCAAGCTTGCATCAACATTGACTGTTGTATGTTTTTTGTGCCTTGGTGATAGTTGTGATAGCACCTGCAATTTATTTACATGTGGCTCCCATTTAGTGGTGATGGTTTCCATGTGGCTAAAATAGTTAATCTTGTGTAGCTTATGATTTTTTCCATCGGGCATTGTCATTGTTCCTTGTATAGCATTGGCTAGGTTGTTCCATTTTAATTTGTGCAACCTTGGAAAAGTATTTGAATTGTCCCTTTAATAGGTTCAAAAAGGTGTTGAGCACGTGTATGTGGTAGCCAATGTTCTTTGGTTTGTTTAACACAAAGCCTATTGTTATAAGAATTCCTTTTCAAGAATGAAATAAATAACGAATTTCTTTTGAAAAAAATAACTATCTTCTCAAAACAATAAATTTGAATGCTTTGTATCCCTTTTAAAATAATTTATTCTTTAATATATAATTATTATTAAAATAAGATGTAGGGATGCTTCATATGGTGCTCAATTAGGATAACAAGGTGTTAAAAGGGAAAAAATTTCCAATCAAAACTTGGAATAAATGCCTTAAGGGTCAATCAAGAGGAAAAACATATAGGTATTATCTATATCTATCTATCTATCTATCTATCTATCTATCTATATATATGTATATGTATATGTATATGTATATGTATATATATATGTATATCATATATGTATGTATATATACTTTGTGCTTTATGTATGTATATATATATATATATATATATATATATATATATATATATATATATATATGTATGTATGTATATGTATATGTATATGTATGTATGTATGTATATGTATATGTATATGTATGTATGTATGTATGTATAGATGTAAATATCTATTTATGTAGAGATTGCTAGATCTAAATAGATGTGTATACCATATTTTTTTCCTTGATATGCAATTGAATTGTACAAAATTATAAAGAGAACAAACATCTAGATTGGATTTTCCCTCATTTTCTTGAATGAGAAGGCTATGAGTTCAAACTTTTATTGGCTATAATATATTGTGTAGTCCAAAGTAAGAAATTCTTACAAGCAAGAAAATATTTGAATTTGTATCCTTCTTAGCCAGTCATCTAAGAGAAAATGTTATGTGGATGTTTGGTCTCTTGAATGCTAGATGGTATCGAGATTAGTTGTTATATGGTTTGCATGTGCTTACAATACTTGTTATAATAATTGTTGTTTATCCAATTGTATATAACGTGTGAGATGAAAGATAGGACTTTCTTTGTATTATACTTAATGTAGGTGGTAATGTGCATATAAATGAAACCATAAATGAAACAATATTTCTAGCAATCACCCACATACCAAAACCCACAAAATAGGAAAAATATTGATTTCAACATTCACCAAAAAGACACCAGATTAACTTTTTTGCAACCATTCACATAAAATGGAAGCCATAAATGAAACAATATAGCCAATAGTCACCCACCTGCAAAAACCCATGAAACTATATAGTCATTGAATACAAATCGATACAATGAAAGAATATTGGTTTCAAGAGTAATCCAAACGAAAAATCCCATAGAAAACACATGAATTCAACATAGGAAATGAAGAAAACAAAAAAGATGCTATTGGTAAGCCCATATTGTTTCAATTTTCAATTAGGTTTTGTTGAGAAAAAAATAGTATGTCTTCACATGGCCTTCACACTGCAATTTTTTGGGTATGGGATTCTATTTACTCCTTCAACTTTGTAGCCATGCCTACAAAGGAATTACATTGCAAACACTATTCAAGCTTTACATATATACATATACATATATACATGTATATATATACATATATACATACAGAAATCTACATATATACACACATATAGTTTATTGAGAAGTGAGTATACTTTTACTTTTGCTCCTCATTGAATCTTTGTTGGTTCCTCTCAATATATATGTGTGCATGTGTGTTTGTGTGTACTACAACCATTACTGCTACAAGCACTTGCACCTTCATAGATGCTTTCATCCATAATTACAACTACTACATATATCTACATATATATGTCTATATGTGCATATCTATATGTTTTTCATGTACTGGTGATGGTCATAATAATAGCTTCCATTTAACACCTCTAGGAACAAAATGAATCTCTCAAAAAAATTCAATAAGGCATTATTTGGTGTCATTCTATTGCTATACCTGATATGGGAGTCGTGAGCAATGAGGGTAAGCGTTTGTGAGGGTGCAAGTTGGATTAAGCTTTGTACAGCTTCTGCGACGGAGGGTGGAGGTTATTCAACACACAAAATGCAATAAAGAAATAGTATTTCCTTCCACCAATGGCTGCTACACGAAAACCATAAACTGAACAATTTAGACTAAGCTACAGAGCAACAATCAACAATCATGTTTAAAAAATAACATAAACTATTTTAGAAATACTTGATGAATGGTTTTCCTAATATGCATCTCTTCCCACTTCCTTCAATTACACCTCTACCCACTTTCTTTCTCTTCCCTTCATTCTTTCTCCATGGCCTGTAAAAAATGAACACAGAACTATCACAACCCACCTTGGTTGTGGAATTTTTGTGGTGGTTGGAGGTTATCTTCTATTTTTTGCATGCATTGATGGTTGCAAAAGGCGTGGGTTGTGATAATTCTTATATATATATATATATATATATATATATATATATTATGTGTATATATATTTATATCTGTGTGTATATATATGTATTATATATGTGTGTGTGTGTATACTATATAGTTACGTGGGTTTTGGCATGTGGGTGACTGTTGGCTATATTGTTCCATTTATGGCTTTGGTTCTGTGTGAATGGTTGCAAAATAGTTAATCTGGTGTGTATTTTTCTGAATCTTGAAATCAAGATTTCTTGTGTTTATGTATATGTATATATACATACATATATATATATATATATGTATGTATATGTATGTATATGTGTATATATATGTATGTATATATATGTGTATATATATGTATGCATGTGTATATATATATATATGCACAATATGTTATTGAAAATTGCATAGGAATTCGCTTTGTTTTCTAAGGACTTTAAACATAGATATTACTTGCACCATCAGCACTACACAGAAACCATATAATGATTAGAGTTGATTCCATTAAACTGTCCCCCTCTATCATTGTGGCAAATGCTTTTTTTAATTTAAAATAAAAAACAATTCAGCACCTACTACATGGTGCTAGAGACCTAGAACCGCGAAGGCTGATGAAAATTCTGACCAATGTTTTCCATAGCCCAATACTAATTTTTGTTCTTTAGCTTTGACTATCTACTTTCATTTGCAATGCATAATAAAATAGCCGATATTATAGAGTTAATGTTGTTATCCAAAAGGCATTCATTTTGATAGGGTGGTGCTTAAGGAGCTATATTGTTTCAATTTTTTATAGGGTTCTAGTGATTACATATATAAACTATATATCTATATATCTATGTGTGTGTGTGTGTGTGTGGGTATGTACAAGATCATGATGGGCCAAAAAGTGGCAATATGATGGATATGTCACTGACGACAATTTTTTACCCAAAATTGATGAAACGAAAAAGGTTTTTAAAGGAAAATCTCAGCTTTCCACCAATATAAATTATGGTTTACTTTGAATTTAATAAGTAATTATTATTCATTTTCTATTCAAATTAAGACTAAAGTCCTAATTGATAGGTTTATTGAAAAACATCTATAGCTTTCAAATGGTATCACATTTTTTGAATCCAAAACATGTGTCACATTCTATGCTTCCCATACTATATGATTAAAAAAAGAAAAAATGAATTTCATGAATTTTTGACCAAGTTAAGGTGGTCAGCCATACGAGTTTCTTATTTTTAAAAAAATTGTAATAAAAATTCATAATTAATTATTTACTTGGAAAAAATTACAAAAAAATATGAATCACATCTGGACATGAATCCTCTACTTATATAAAAAATATTATAAAAGAACATTTTCATTTTATTGTGGTTAGGGTGGTCAGACAAACACCTACTTCTTATTTTTCCCCTAAAATTTAAGTACTCTTGCATTAAAATTTCAAATTTCACCAAATAGATTTTTTTTTTTAAACAAACCTAGTATTTAAACTACATTCACTTTGCTCTGAGATTATTCTTATATATTTTTGAAATAATATAGATAACTTATTCAAATTTTTATCAAGCTACCTAAGTCTAATTTTTTTTAAAAATTGCCACTTAAGGGCCTATTTTTTCGATGATGATCCTACACATACCCATGTTTGTGTGTATATGTATGTGCATATATACGCATTGTTGATTGCACAAAGGAAAAAAAAATTATGCTTGGAAAACCAATCAATAAAAATAACTCAGGCTAGCAAGGAATAGACTGCAAAAGAAAACTGTATTATGTTAAGAATTTTATTCCATTGCAAACATAGCCAAAAAGTGGAGGTCATAGAAGCTGACAAATAAATTGGCATTGAAAAACCCATGCAAACCGCTGCCTTGTTGTCCCAAAAAAGGGTTGGAAAAAATTATCATAAGTGACACTTTCATTTTTCTTTCGTAAACATTGTTGCCTACAAACACACAAAATAGCCTCTAACCATCTATACAGAAGTGCCTATTAAGTCTTCCTTATGACACTTAGTATATTGTCCATCACTCTGACAACTCCTTGTCTTAGGCTAGAGAAATAACAACTAGGAATACATGTGTATTTAGTGCATGATTTCCTTGTTGCTGATAGCTATCTTGAAGAATAAGCTAAACCTAGAGAATGGCATCCAACAATGTGTTATTGAAAATTGAAACAATATAGTTTTTTTCTCAGCGAGGCCCTTTGAGAAAAAAATCAATATAGCCATAGTGCAATGCC
>VDFB02177867.1:0-26415 GCA_007258455.2 Sequoia sempervirens | reverse complement strand
AATGTGCCTGCAAGAGATTGAGAGGGGTGTCAATTAAGAGCTCCAGATATGAATTATACTACAAACTCTACCAACAGACATATAATTCACTCTTCGAAATGCATGGAATCAACTAAAGGAAGGAACAAAAACATGAACTAAAGAGGGAAAAATCATCATCACATATCTTTTTTATGCTAACATCGTTTGTTTCCTTGTGTAGGTATAGGAAAAGTCATGTAGTTGATTATCTTTTGGAAGACCAAGCATGTGGGAAAAAATGGGCTCCCACAAGGGTAGAGATCGACATGCTGCCCCTTATACATTATAGATGGGGCTGAGGGAAGGAGTGCAATCATCATGTTCATCAAGAAATGAAATATACAATTGAAAGAGTAAAACGGTGTTCATTTATCGAGCCATCAAGCTGACTATTCACTCATAACAAACAAGTAAATGCTTTCTGAAAGCTACAAGTGAACAATAGGTTTAAATGAGCTCAATCAATTCAACTGAGTACATTATTTTCATGATTGCAAATCTCAAACATTGCTGTTATATTCTTCTGCCATAGTATTATTTTTTTATCATGTTCATGATATTATGCAAAGTTCAATAGTGTTCATGCTCATGACGGTGATAATGAATAGGAATAAATAATCCCTCATTAACAAAGAGCACTATTTGATAAAGGAAAACATGTAGTAAGTTTCATATTTTCATTTGAGAGAGGAACAAGTGCATTAAACAATTTTTACATAATGAAGGCATATGAAGAGAATTTCGGATTTCCATCAGAATGGAGGATGACAAGCATCAATACATTAACCAATATGTTTGATGAAGTGAAGCAATGATTCAACAAGATAGCCAATTTTATTTTGGCTGAGAGTACAAAGGATTGCCTTAAGTAAAGTTTATGCATCACTATCTTTGGAAAGGAGACAATCAAAATACACTGTTTTGGATGTTTGTTCTATCATTCAATTGTTCTGTCATTCAAAGTATATTTTTTAAGGAATAATTGACAATTATCAGGTAGACAAATATAGATAGATTGCACAAGAATTACAATGTGAAGAGGTTGTTTCTGGAATGAGTAGAGAATGACAAAGCATGAGGGAAGTGCTTCTAAAAGTGCTAGCTGGTTGTAAGAGAGAGTGTAGACCATGGAGCTACAATGATTTAATGTAAATGTTGCATTAAATGAAATTGATGCATTAAATTTAAATAATATCAAGAGAATAAATGAATAGTATAGGTGAAAGGTAATTTTGGATTTCTTGTTTTATGCCTTTCCAAGGAAATCTTTGCATAAATTCAAAACAGAATCAAGAGGCCAATCATTCTGGGGTTCTTCAAGAAATATCAATGAAGAGACAACATTAAAAGTAACCTGAAAAGAATACAGATGCCACTGTTTATAATAGTTCATGAGATCATTAAGCAATATGATCATGATTATTTTCATTCCCAGGTGTATAATGAGGACAAAAATGAAAGTTTGGTGCAAATTAAAATACATGGGTTTTCATTGAAATGCAGATTCCTCATTACTTTCAACATATCCACATTGGGGTTTTGAAATTTAGAAAGAAAAAGTTTCATTTTCATGAACACCCACATGGGTTCTTGACAAAATACAGAAATAAGTGGATTCCTTTCGGAATTAAGTGAACCCAAATGAGGTTTTTTTTTTATCAAAATGCAGATTTATCATAGTTTCCAGCTTACCCACATGGGATTTTCAAAAGAAAAATTAGAAGAAATGCATTCTCTTCAAAATACTGAATACCCATGTAAGGGTTAAAATAGAGACTACAAAAGAAAGTGAAATTGCTTCATGGGTCGAGCTCCAGACAAAATAGAATGGTGTTTCTTTGAAATTTCAAGATACCCACATGGTGTTTTTGTCATAATGCAAAAGATTTACACAATGCTCTCGTGGATCGAGCTTGAATTTTCCAGAAATGCAAAAATAAATAGTATTCTTTCAAGATAGCAAATACCCATATGGGTTTTTATTCCAAAAGTGCAAAATGTACAATGAAATCTCCAGGGTCAAGCTTAGAAAGTTATAGAAACACTCATTTTGTGCATAAGTGGCCGCGGCCAAGAGGAGGGTTTCCAGTCCCAAGTTTCTTTGAAAATAGATAAGCTTTTTAAGCTTGCTGATTAAACCTCAAATCTGAAGAAAACAATGAAGATTATATAGAAATTTTGATGAAATACATTGGAAACCTTTCATAATAGTGTGGCCTGGGTAATGGCTAGAGATTCATTCATAAAAATTGAACTTTTATAGATGCATAAAGCTTTTATAAGCTTTTGTTTTAGGAGGAATGCTAACAGAAATACAAACTTACCATGCGCACCTAAGGAAGACCAAGAGAGCCACAACCAAGCTCTCACAAAGCTTCTTTTTTGCCAGCTCGAACTCTCTCATGGCAGCCAGAGAGATGTCAAAGAACATAGAGAATGAAACACATAAAAACAGATCATGAGTGCATACAAAAGCCGTGGCCTTATTGGATTTTGTTGTCAAAGAACACAGTGAATGGAGTTCACAAAAGTATGAACAACTTACCTTAATATTGCAAAGTAAGAGTTGACCCAGTTAGAGGAGAAAAATTTGAAGAATAGTGTGAAGTTTCTAAGCTCTCAAGCTGAAACCCTAGCTACATGGCGTCGCTTCTTGCAGAGCCATTTTATTCAAAGTCAATGATGCAAAATGGGCCGAATAGAGTGGGATACTTTGTTTTGCTCATTAGGGTTTTCCCATCCCTAATTCGACTTAGGGCATGGATCTTTATTGATACCTTTATGTATACCTTAGGTCAAATTTCAAAAGGATCTCCATATTTTATTTTTCTAAGTCTTTAGGTCTGCCTAATGAAATATTCTTATGGCCTTAGACTTTAGGGTTATGTTGGTGATGCCTTAGTTTTTAATTGATTGTTGGAGAGAAATCAATTAAAATTAGAATGATAAAATCAGTTATTCCTTGGAGAATAAACCTTTGTTGCTTAGGGTTTAGTTTATTTTTCAATTGATTTTAAAGAAATCAATTAGGAGATATGGATGAGAGGATAATATTGTATTATTTTTATGATTTTTTTTATGACAATCAATATTGTAAATGGACAAATAAGGTTGTGATTGTTTTTGCAAAAGATTTTCTGAATCTTTAATTGCAAAAATTGAGTCGAATTGAGAGAATAACTAAATTTGCAAGATATGTAAAGCAGGAATAAAACAAATTGTTTTAATTCTTTGCTATTTTTAGCAAATTTCTTGCTTTTCTTCCTTAGGTCGGATTTGAGATTCCTGCTGGAGAGATAAGATGTTTTTTTTCTTTAAAAGAAAATTTGGTCTATTTTTGGAAGTCTGACAGTATGTGCATGAAAAAAGTGTGTTTTTTCCACTTTTGTTCAAGCTTATTGGGTAGTTTTGATACCTTTTCTTGAGATTTTCTTCTTGAGCTCAGATTAGGGTTTTGAAGCTATTTATCTTGAAGAAAACTTAGTTTTTTCTTCTTCTTAGTTCAGATGGTAGTTTCTTGCTCTTAACATTTTTGAGCTTGTAAACTTATTTGTACTCAGTTCAGACAGATAGACTCTTTCAGTTTCAATAAAGCGACAAAGTTCTCCTTCTCATTTCTTGTGTTAGCCTTGTAACAACAATTTGATGTCTTTGTGTTTTCAAGCTTGAAGCCTCATATGTCTTGCTTTTATGAGTCTTTGGATAAAATTTTATGTTTTCAAGTTGCATATTGTGTTTAGTACTTTTAAATCTTCATGAAAATTACTGATGAAATCGTCTACCAATTGGATTGTGAGAGCTATTGTAATAGAGGAATTGTTGTGAGTGATAGAATCTGAATTTTTAGAAATTACAGTGAATCGTTAGTTAGTCTTAAATTTTATTTTCAGATATCCTTCTATCCTTTTTCTCGAAGATCACTTAGAATAGGATTATCATTCAGAGAACCAACTCACTCTGGAGATTCATTTTCACAATGAGTTACCCACAACTTGAGAACGTTTCCATGTGTCAATAGATTGCTGAACTTTCATTTTTAGTAGGGTGCAAATCTTATTGATAATAGAGCCACAACTTAGAGAAAATTTACTATCTTCATATTTAGAGAAAATTCATCCATTTCCATAGCATTTCGCCATCATCATAGCTAGGTTATTGCAGATTTAATCAAGGAAGCACATCGTTCATCATCATCAAGTGGATCAATCTTCATCAAGCTTACAAGGTATTGGGAAAGGGCCATTTTTCACATCAAAATGGGATGAATTCCCCCATGGGATTGAGAGTTTGCATGCTTTAATAGGATTTACTTGCTTTCTTTGTTGTGTTCTTCATTCATTTCCTATTTTAAGAATTGTAAATGAATTGCATGGGGAATCTTAGTTCTAACTTGCATATGTGGCTAACATTATGTTTATTCTCTGTGTTTGTGTAGGTCTAGGATTGGGGTTCACAAAAATAACCCCATACACTAAAACACTACTACAAATAACAAAAAATATACACCATTTTACATTACGACCACACAAGGCTAATATAGACTTTACCTTCCGCATTGACTACCATACAACTTTAAAAAATTGATGAACTTCAGACATGATTTACTACACTGCTAAAAAAGAGTTAGCAAAAACTAGATATTGAACCACCACTATCACAACTTACCATAGACCATATCACCATGCAAACACTAGTCTGAACCAACAATATGACTAGAGCAGAACCCAACCATATTTTATGCTATAAGGAGATAGATTTAAACCGAAAAAATACCCATTTCCCTTCCAATTTAGATGAAACCAAGCTCCTTCATGAAGGCCCTAAATTATGGAATCAAACCAAAATCCTATACTGGCGTGAAGTGTAAAATTTTCTTTAAGAAGCTTATGCCAATCGATGTCAACCTCTGTTCCATCAACACAAATCCCTTCAGGTCAAGGATGAAAGGGTAATATTTTACCACATCCCCAAGGATTTCCAATACATTCATATATCAAGGTCGTGGGACACCTACTCCTAGAGTTACAGTTGCTAGGGTTTCTTGTAAACCCCCCAATAGGTCCACCTTGAACAACTTCTGTGTAATTCCTTCCACCATTTCTTTTGGCACGTTTATCTCTAGTAACACTTCTAAAAGCCTAGAAACTATGTTGGTATCCACACGATATAACTCACCCTCAAATAAGAAATCCTTACCAAGAATCACCTTTACCACTGCTATTAACATAAAGTCTTCCTTAAACGTTATGCGTTTGAAGTGCTAGTCCATCACCTCCCTAATAAAATCCAATTTTGAACCTCGCTTGTCAGTCATATCAGTGTGTCCATTCCACTAAAAACAATGTTTTCTACAAACAACCACACTATAAACTTAGATAGCTCAACCATTAAACTTAGAGGCCAAATTGAGAAGGATATGCAATAATCACCAGCCTAAAAGACTTATAAATTTTCCCGTGTGTGGAGTGTTGCAAGTATAAGCTGTTAGTGTTGTCATTGATGTCAACAAGCTTGTTTTGTCATTGGTGTCAACTATATAAGGATGAAGTAGATCATTATTAGGGGAGATTTTTGTGAGAGTAGTTGATGTTATTCCAGATATGAAAATTTTCTATGTTATTTTGCAATAGCATAAAACCATTAAATCGCTAATAATAATGGAGAACAATGAAAGCAAGAAACATGAGAGTATGAAACAAATTCACCTAGTCTCAAGCTCTCCATTGATTCACCTCCATTAGCCTTCCATCTTGCTGAAAATGATATAATTGCCCTCAAATTTGAAGTGCAACTATAACCTATGACAAAGCCAAGCAAAATATTGAAATAATGTGATTGCTCAAGTGCTCAAAAGCTCTCAAGCATGCTGAAAATAACTTGTGTGTGTGTCCTAAAATGACTTGAGAAAGGGCCTTTTAAAGAATTCCAAATGGTGAATGGACGGACAGGATTAAAAGTTGGTGAAGCCCTAAGATCAACGGCTAGGATTCAATGTGATAAGGATGATTAGGGTTAGGGCAACATTAGGTCAAAGTTAGGGCAAGCCTTGAAATGAAGGGTTGAGATTTAATTGGAAATAATCAAATCAATGGTGGAGAATAATAGGTAGTTGGAATAATAGAAATTACTTAATTTATGGAGAATGTTGACTTATGATTTAATTCATAAATGGGAATGAGACAAAAGACTTGATATTTATACTTATTTTAATTATTTATTTGGTGAGATGGAAAGGGGGATAAATAAATAAATTTATTTGATTGAAGGATAAATGGTTAAATTGAGAATTATTAGAAGGCATAAGGACTAATTAGTGACATATCTAAATAAATAAATGCAATTTATTTATTTAAATAATCATGGAGGAATAATTATGACATTAGGACCTGATTAAATAATTGAATTATGTGGGGGAGAAGCATGGTCGTCGTATGAAATATGGTTTGCAAGGTGAGGCCATTTTTATGTGTCTACACTTTGCCCCTCTTTGACATGATGCAGTTTATCGCATTGTGTCAAAGAACAAGTAAAAAAAAAATGTCCTAGTTTGAAAGTGAGGAGAGAAGGATGACGAGGAGGTAGTGGTATGCCCCCTCGACAGGACAGGCAAGTTGAAAGAACGTGAGTGTGCTCTCAAAATGGATGAGAGGACTAGAGGATGAAGGAATAGAAGAAATGTTAACGTGGAAACCATGGATGTGATGATGAAAAAGGAATGCTTCAATATTTTTCCAAGTAACATCATAGGTGTTGCATAATCATCATTGGGCAGTAAAATGTGACAAATGGACAACAAACACAATGATATGACATAGACCAAGGTGTGCAAGGTCGTCCACTTGTGAAAAACAGACAGCCATAGACAAGGAATGTCCTAACTCATACTAAAGGCCAAGTTGCCCCAGTCTTTTTGTCAAGACACACCAAAGACAACAATCAAGGAAAATTAGGTCATGAGACATCATTGCACCTCTAAATCCTTCATGGGACATCCTTGAGGTAGCTAGTAACATGACCAAGAGACAAAACAATAAAAAGATAAAACAAAATAGACCAGAAAAATCAACAGCCATTCAATATGTTTGCCAAGATTTGTGTGTCGAAGGTTGATTGCATGACAATTTGACAGTTTGACGATTTGAAGAGTCTCGGACGATGGACATTTTGACGATACCAAGCCATCGAAAGACACATCCTCGGGGTGCTGCCAATGACTATGTGATGAAGCCTGCCGTAGAAGGACACATCCTAAAAGGTTGACTATTATGTGACCTAAGCTCGCCATTAGGAAGGACACATCCCGAAAAGGCTAATGACTATGTGATGAGCTTGTCATCGAAGGACACACATCCTCGAAAAGGGCCATTGGACGCTTTGATGTGGTCCACCCAAGAAGGGCACATCTTGAAGGGGACCATAAAGTGACTAGGTTGGCATTGTGTTGGCAATTTGACAGATGTTTGGCTTGATGACTGACTAGGCTATGTTGTCTATTGATTTGAATGTTGACATTCAAATGATTGTCTTGTTTCTGAGTGTGACTATGTCTGACTTATTTGACCAAAATGACAAACCCTAAAGTACTGACCTAGGTGGCCTCGGGGGCTCATCGACAGATGGCCTTGCCTACATCGTGCACTCAGAGACCTCGTAGTTCGACTGGGACAAACAGACACATTGAAGACAAATTGACATGTTTTGACTTTGACCCTCGTCCCTCTAAGGGATTGAACCTAGGGGCCTCGCTCATTGACCTATTTGTCTGCTTCACGAAAAAATGCGCAG
This sequence comes from Sequoia sempervirens, assembly GCA_007258455.2. Taxonomy (NCBI): domain Eukaryota; kingdom Viridiplantae; phylum Streptophyta; class Pinopsida; order Cupressales; family Cupressaceae; genus Sequoia; species Sequoia sempervirens. The sequence continues at coordinate 18,609 of VDFB02177867.1, read as the reverse complement.
ACCACGAAGTTCGACCTACTGCATTAAACAAATTGAAGATGAATTGACATGTTTTGACTTGACTTGAGAAAACCCTAAGGGACTAAACCTAGGGGGCCTCGGGGGCACATCGACTGATGACCTTGCCTACGTAGCAAATGCGCAGAGACCACGTAGTTCAACTATTGACAAAGAATAACATGACCGACATGACTAACTTTGACTCTTTTTTTGGGATTTGTGATGTTATTTGGATGTTTTTGTGCTTTCTTCAGGACATTTTTCAATTTTTAGGTCTTTTTTTTCGTGACATTTTTCAATTTTTGTGGTCTTTTTCGTGGACATTCTTATAATTTTAGGATTTTTCAGATCTTTTGCGATTTTATGATTTTTATGATTTTTATGATTTTTTTAGGATTTGTTCAAGACTTTTTCGATTGTCAAGACCATGTGCGATACCCACTGCAGTCTCATGATAAAATATTGCCCCTAGTCAAGTTGATGGAAAGAACATGACAGGTATGAACGATAGGCGGTGCACAAGACTTAGATGTCAATCACTGTCGGCCATGGAAAGAAATGTCGTGATGTCAGGGTGAAACGTTGTGACAAATCTTAGCAAAATGGATGTTTATTATGGACGAAGGTAGATAGAGTGATAGTAGATGTCAAAGCAATGACCGACTACACATGGTGCCTGTTTGCCAAGTTTTCACCATGGTACTTATCCAAAGCGCCTGTTTACCAGGTTTTCACTATTGGATGAATTATTTCTCTTTACTTTTGTCAATTTTTTCATTTTATTATTATTATTTTTTATTTTTTTATGTATTTTTCCATTTTTTTTTGTATTTTTAATGGTTGTCGGCTAGACTTTCTGATGCTATGTATAAAACTTGCGTAAATGCAAACTGTTGATTGGCTCTGTTAATTGTTCACCATCTGGAGTAGCCAACTGATATGCGCCAGAACCAAATGATGTAGTGATGATGTATGGACCCAACCAATTGGGCTCAAACTTGCCTGGTTTTTCTCTGTCAGACTGATTCTTAGGATTCTACATGAGAACCAAGTCACCAATGTCAAATTTTCGAGTCAGCACTATTTTGTTGTAGCTTCTGCAAAGACGATTTTGATATGCCTGTAAGTGGTTCAAGGCATTATGTCTGCGTTCATCTAGCATTTCTAATTCATGCAGTCGTGACTGTCGATATTCTTCATCAGTGATTAGACCTTTCATAGAGACTCGTAGGGATGGAATTTCGACCTCTATGGGCAAGATGGCTTCGGCTCCAAAGACGAGGGAAAATGGAGTGGCTCCAGTGGGAGTACGGATGCTAGTGCGATATGCCCACAAAGCAGGATTGAGTTGTATGTGCCAGTCACGACCAGCATCATTGACGGTTTTCTTAAGAATTTTGATGATTGTTTTATTGGATGCCTCAGCTTGACCATTTCCTTGTGGGTAGTAAGGCGTGGAGAAGTGGTGTCGGATATGGAAGCGTTCACAAAGTTCACGGACATCTTGATTTTTGAAGGGACGACCGTTATCTGTGATGATGGATTGTGGAATACCATATCGACAGATGATATAGTTGAGGATAAACTTGGAAATTTGTTTTCCGGTAATGTAAGTGAGCGGGATGGCTTCGATCCACTTAGTAAAGTACTCAGTGGCGGTAATGATGAATTTGTGGCCATTGGATGAGGTAGGATGGATCTTGCCCACGAGGTCGAGTCCCCATTGTGCGAAGGGCCAAGGAGATGTAATCGGCCGAAGTTCCTTGTGCTGGTGCATGAATCAAGTCACTGTGTATCTGACATTGGCGACACATTCTGACAAATTCAAGTGCATCTTTCTCAATGGTTGGCCAGTAATACCCAAGTCTCATTATCTTTTTGGCTAAAGTAGGACCACTTGAATGGGATCCGCATATACCCTCATGTACCTCTCGCAAGGTCGTTCGTGCTTCATCAGTGTCAAGACATCGAAGAAGGGAATTATCAAAGCTACGTCGGTAAAGGGTGTCACTGAGGATGGTGTATCTGGCAGCTTTTCGGATAAAGGACTTTCGTTGGTTATTGGATAGGTTGGAGGGAAGGGTTTGGGACTTGAGGTAGTCATAAATGTCTTGATACCATGGAGAATTGGGACCAACAAGCTCGCAAACCATCTCTGATTCTGGTATGTCATATGCAGGAACCAAAAGCTGTTCTACCAAGAATTCAAATTGAGGCACATTACTAGGAATGTCTAGAAGAGAGCCAATTGTGGCCATTGCGTCTGCTGCCTTATTTTGTGTTCTTGGAACTTGCTCAAAAGTCACCATGTGAAAATATGTTTGAAAGCTATCAACCATTCGTTTGTAAGGCATTAATTTCTCGTCCTTAGTGTCATAGTCATCATTGACTTGGTTAATGACCAATTGAGAATCGCCATAGACATGAAGTGTTCTAATTTTCCATTTGATGGCCATTCTGAGTCCTGTGACAAGTGCCTCATATTCTGCCACATTATTTGTACATGGAAAAGCAATGCGGAAGGACTTAGGAATGGAGTCTCCTTGAGGGGTGATAAATAATATTCCTGCCCCCGATCCATGATTAGTATGGGATCCATCAAAATATAGCCGCCAAGGTGATTTAGGTTCAGTATGAAATATTGTTTCATCTGGAAAGTCTGCTACTAGTGGATGATCACCCTGTATAGGTGCGTCTGCCAGTTGGTCTGCAATCACTTGTCCCTTTATCGCCTTTCTTTCAACATATTGAATATCATACTCGCTCAAGATCATTACCCATTTTGCCAGGCGACCTGTCAATGCTGCACGACTTAGGAGATATTTCAGGGGATCAATCTTTGCCACTAAGTGTGTCTGGTGATTCAGCATGTAGTGTCTTAATTTCTGAGCCGCAAAGACAACTGCTAGGCAAGCACGTTCGATGGTTGTGTAATTTAGCTCATATCCAACCAGTGTCCTACTGATGTAGTATATGGCCCTTTCCTTTTCTTCATGGTCATTTTGTGCCAGTAATGCCCCCAGTGCTGAAGCTGTTGCAGAAATGTACAAAATCAAAGGTTTCCCTTCAATTGGTGGCAATAAAACAGGTGGTGATAGTAGATATTCTTTTATTTGTTGGAAGGCCTCCTGACATTTATCTGTCCACACAAAAGGGATACTTTTGCGCAAAAGATACTGAAATGGGTGACACTTGTCTGCCAATTGTGCTATGAAGCGTCGGATGGATTGTAACCTGCCTTGCAATGTCCTGAGTTCACTTATCCCTTTTGGAGGAGGCATGTCTAATATGGCTTTCACCTTGGCAGGATCGACCTCAATGCCTCTACGAGAAACAATGTATCCCAAAAGTTTGCCTGATGTCACGCCAAAGACACATTTCTTTGGATTCAAGCGGACCTTGTATTCTTCTAGTCTCTTGAAAATTTTGTCTAACACCTTCAAGTGGTCTTTTCGTATCAAAGATTTTGCCAAAAGGTCATCTACATAATCTTCCATTATCTTGTGCATCATGTCATGGAATATGGTTGTCATGGCTCTCTGATATGTGGCACCTGCATTCTTAAGACCAAAAGGCATGACATTCCAACAGTATGTGCCCCAAGGACATATGAAGGCTGTTTTGTGTTGATCTTCAGGAGCAATACAAATTTGGTTATAACCGGAAAAACCATCCATGAGGGACAACATCTCATATCCTGCCGTAAGGTCCACTATGATGTCAATGTTTGGCAAGGGAAAGTCATCCTTTGGACATGCTTTATTCAGGTCCCGAAAATCTGTGCAAATGCGGATTTGACCATTTGGCTTTGTGACTGGTACAAGATTTGATATCCATTCAGCATAGTCTATGGACCGTATGAATCCCACATCTAACAATTTCTTAAGTTCTATTTTGACTAACAAGGCAATCTGGGGGTGCATCTTCCGCAGCTTCTGTTTCACTGGCTTGGCCTCTGGAAATAATGGCAAGTGATGCAAGACAAGTTCTGGATCCAACCCAGGCATATCGGCATAAGACCATGCAAAGTTGACCTTACGCTCTGAAAAGAATTTGTGGAACTCAGGTTTCTCTTCCTCTGTCAAAGATGCCGCAAAGAGGACCATCTTAGGATCTTCTGCTGTAGATATGTTTACTTCTATAGTGTCTTCTATGAGCATGGCCGATTTTTCTTGAGTTACGGGGAGAAAGTCCAATTCTCCATCCTTAGGCACGTCCTTTATTTTTACTGCTTTACCATCAGAAGGTGCCTTGCGGTTTTCACCTAAAGACATGTCATTTTTTACCTTATTTTTATTTTTCATTTTCTGACTAGAGGATGGAGCAGTCTCCCCAAAGTAAGCGGCACAATCTAGGTCAATGGAAAATCCAGCCTTGTGGTCTCCACTTGGTATACCCTCACGCAGTCCCATGAATTCTGCAATGGCCTCATCATTTTGAAATATGTCCATAATTGGCGGGCCTTGTTGATCCCAATCGATTAGTTGTGGGTAGACTAAGGAAATATCATCATCAGTATTGGTGAACGGTGGGTAGGACGCGAAAAGCATGCCGACAGATTCAGAGAGGTTAAAGATAAAATTGTCATCATCAGGCTCTATATCCGATTCTATCCAGTACTCTGCCTCGCTTGATTCACACTCATCAGCAAAGTAAGGAACAAAGGGAGTGGAGTTTGGCTTAGTAGTGTCATGTGGCAATTCAAATGAATTTGAATGATGGTCATTAGGTTCAATAGGGTAGATGAGTATGTCGGGATTATGGTCAATAGGAGTAGAAGAGGATATGGACTGGGTGTTGTTTGGTGTCGTGTCAATTTTGAACATTTTCCAGAATCTCTCTTCAAATGTAGGCTCTCCAGGTTCAAGGAACAAGTCATCAAGGCAACAGTCACTTAGGGATCGTTGGGAGCCAAATTCCCATTCGTGGGAGTCAGTTTCAGAAAGGGGATCTTCAATTGTCTCGACACAGTCTGAAGCATTTACTCTCTCGCTAGAAAGTGCATTGGTACTATGATCACCAGATTCTCCTGGTCCTAACCCTAACCCAAGATGTTTAGGTCTTCCTTTAGGTGCTAGAGGTTGTTGCCTTCCTGTCTTGTGCTTGCCGAGGCCACTAATTCCATCGTAGCCTTTTTCCTTTATCATGTCATATCCTTTACCATACATTTTTACTGGCAAGGGAGTTGGATCCTCTGGTTCTCTATAAATCCAAGATAGCACGTTGTCAATGTCCTCTTGACTCATTTCACCCCACTTTATGAATACTATTTTTGGAGGGACTCTAAAAATTTCTTTTGACTCTAACATGAAGCAAGGCTTGCCGTAGACCTGGGGAGACTTAGGCATCCTCGTTATGCAATAGGCCGTATTCAACTTATACTCTCCACACCCTTGGTCCTGGATCTTAATACTTGCGTCGATGCTTGGGGTGATGGATGAAGTGGTAGATGTCATGGAGGTGGTCATGGTTGCTGAAGAAGCAGAAGTGGATGTGGATGTGGAAGGCTTCGCAAGTGTTGATGGGTCAATGAATTTAGAGGATGAAGATGTCGAAGCTTCACTGTTGATAGGCACTTGGCGCTCTGAGATACCTCTCAAATTGGTACAATATTGAAATGGGTCAGGGTCTCCATATATAGTAATCTCAGTGCCTTCAAAGGGAAACTTCAAACACTGGTGATACGTGGAAGGGACAACTTTCAAGGCGTGAATCCAAGGTCGACCAAGTAAAATATTGTATGGAAGTTCTAGATCCAGGACTTGACAAGTGGTGTCCACAATGACTGGTCCAATATGAATTGGAAGTGTAATTACGCCCCGAGAGGAACGTTCTTCATCATCATATGCCTTGATAACAATGCTCTTTGTAGCGTCTACACAAGCATCAGAAAAGCCTAGGGCCTTAACCAATTTTAAGGAGCATATGTTTAGTCCTGCTCCGCCATCTACTAACACTCGTCTGACCTTATGCTTATGGATAAAAACTTCAATGTGAAGGGCATCATTATGATTGGATTTGGACGATGAGTAGTCTTGGTCTGAAAATGTTATATGGTGGGGAGCGGTAAGATATCCCACCATGGCCTCAAATTGATTGACATCAATGTCTTGGGGAATAGAAGACTCTTGTAATGTTTTGTCGAGTATAGCCTTATGAGCTGGGGAAATACGTAGCAACTCAAGTATAGAAATTTGTGCAGGTGTCTTCCCAAGTTGGTCAATGAGGTTAAAATTTCCTTTAGGCTGGGATTGTTTGGGTAATGGATTGGACTGCGATTGTTGGGTGGATGGGCCAGCAATTGTTATCTTTGGTTGTCTGGGAGGAGGGCCAGCTATGGTGACTTTTCCCCCACGGGTAGTGACATTGCATTCAGGGGCATTTCTGACAGTAACTGTGTTGACATGTTCAACAGTTGTTCTAATATGATTTATGATAGGTCCCCCAGAATAGTCATATGCAATACGGGCATGGTTGGCTCGATTATTGTTATTGGATTTTGACGTGGAAGGGTTACTAGAACCATGGTCCTGCAGTGGGTTCTTGTGTATGGTATGGTCTGAATTAGATGCAAATTGTGGTCCACCTATCTCAATGGTACGATTCTCGATAAGGTCTTGTACCAAGATTTTTAGTTGTCGACAGGAGGAGGTTTTATGTCCTTTTGCTCGATGATAATCACAAAATGCATTGTCGTCCCACCAAAATGGTTTAAACTGCCCTGGGTCATATGGTTTTGGGTCCTCAAGTGTTATGACACCATTTTGAAGGAGTTTCTTGAGGACTTCTTCAATGGGCTCACCCAAGGGGGTGTATGTGCGACTCCTGGGGAATTGTCTGAGTTGTCGAGGCTGCCTTTGATTTTGGTTATTTTGATTACCTTGGTTATTTTGATTTGTCTGTACAACATTGGTAGCATGGGTCTGTGTGGTCATCTGTGTTTTTTGTGGTTGAGCCCCTTTAAGGGTAAGCACAGGACCCATTGCATTGACAGCCTTAGCATCTACAACACCATCATTGGTGACATGTTTATTCTTAACCCAGTATTTGTTCTTGTCAGTGGGAGGACTTGCATTTATGTTTTTAGGACTGTATTTTAATCTTCCCTCAGCAATAAGTGCTTTCTCAAGTTGGACACCTCGTTCGACTAGGTTTGCAAAGGTTGTACAACAATGAACTCGCAAGCCATTTTTCAATGGGCCTAGGAGTGTTTGTACAAACATGTCAACCTTCCCTTTTTCAGGTATGTCTATGTGGCAGCGACTTGCTAGGCCTCTCCATCGTTGGAAAAATGGGATAAACGTTTCACCAGTGTCTTCTTGTGTAAGTGTGCATAGGCTAGTGATGGAGGTGTCTGTGTCAATGTTATAGGCATAATTTTTCACAATTTTTTTGACAAGTTCATTCCATGTTTTTATCCCCTTCAAAGTGGAGAACCATTCGAGTGTGGGTCTTGTTAGACTCTTGGAGAAGAGTCTCATCAAGTAAGTGTGTTCATATGCAATGTCCATACAGTTGGTCGTGAATTCTCGAATGTGTTCAATAGGATTTGTCTTTCCCTTGTATTTGGTGAAGTTTGGGGCCACATATCCAGGAGGAAATGGTGGCATGTATAAAGTTGTGTCAAAAGGATATGGACATAGGTCATATGACATTGGTGGCATTTTGTTGGATGTTTGCATGTTTTCCATCTGTTTTTGGAGGTCTGCCACTCTGGCTGTCAAGGCATCTATTATGGGATTATTGGTCACATCACACATGGGAGTGATGGGTATCCCTTGAGTCCCCATTGATTGTGATAGCATGTTCAAGTTTGAATGTGACATGTGTTGTTGTGGAATGTATGATATGTTTTGGTTTGGCAATTGTTGGTATTTCCAATTTTGATGAGGAATGTGTTGTTGCATGTGAATTTGTGATGAATATGTGGGGATGTGCGATCCAACCATATTTGTCGATATTTGGGGGATTTGGTAACCTTGACTATTCTGGTGCCCAAAGGTATTCATTTGTTGTGTCATTTGAGTGCCTTGTCCATATTGGAAGAATTGTCCATGTTGGATGTTGGTATTTTGTCCTTGGAATTGTCCATGTGGGATGTTGGTATTTTGTCCTTGTGAGGCATTGATGTTTAATTGTGACGATGTGTTAACATTTGGTTGGGGACCTCTAATAAAAATACGTCGTTTAGTTCCTCCAAAGGGATTGAATGAGATTCCAACATAAGGATTTGATGATGATGTCCCTATGGTCATAGATGAAGTTCCAAATATGGGGTTTGAGGAACTTGCCCCCATTAATGTAGATCCAAGGGTAGTTCCAACTGTTTGTGAAGATGTCATTGACATTGCGGGCATGGATTGTGATATTGCTTGTGGCATGGTGGGTGTTCCTCCAATAGATGTTGCATTGATTGAGTTGGAGGTGTTTTGACTTATGGTGCCACTAGATGTAACATTGATGGTGCTTGTAGCAATTTGTGTGGTGACAACAGTGTTATTGTTGGAGGCATTGTTCGTGTTTTGTTGAGGTGTCGAGTTTTGTGTCGTGTTGTCTGGAGACGAAGGTCTTATGGTATTGATGTCAAAGCCTCTTGGTAGTTTTTCCCCTTGGTCTAAAAGCATAGCAAGGTATCTATCAGCATCGTTCAAGACCAAGTCCTCTACAAATGAAGCTACGTCAGGATTTTGGGCTACAGCCTCTAGATCCTCAGCTAATACTTGTCCATTGTGGTATCTCTATATGAATGGTTCGAATGGATTTTGAGAGGATGTTGGCAGGTTCATGGAAGATGGTATGTTCATGTTGGTGAATGGATCGTTAAAAGTCATGTCTTGGTTCATGTCATAAGTGTTGGTGTGGATGTTGGTGTTGAAGTCTTGTCCAAAGTTTTCCATTTGTCTTTTCTTTCTTTGAAGCCTAGTTTCGACCATAAAAGAGAATTGATCAAATGAGGATGATGATTATGACAACTAGTCTATGTTTTTGGTGTTTTTGTGATAAAGGATGACAATGCAAGGTGATTATGATGTTTTCCTAAGGAAATGATTGATGCAAGAGGACAATTTTTCCAAAGAAATATGTCAAATGTTAAGGCGACAATAATGACTAAGATGACAATGTTGGTTAATGCAAGGTGATAAAATTGACTAGGTGAAAAATGAGGACTGGGATGATAATGTTGACTAAAAAGGTGACTAATGCAATGTCAAGGTGCAAAATGAGGACTAGGGTGAACACTATTTTTGGATTTTTTTGGATTTTTAGGCATAAAATATGCAAAGTATGGACTAAGATGAATGCAATGTGGAGAAAGGTTTGCCTAACCACTTTAAGCTTAATCTATGTCTTAATTTTGGTTATCAAAGGACTTGTTAAAAGGACTAAACGACAAGGTCAAAATGACTAGTGAGTTTTCCTAACTAGACTGTTGAGTTGGAAATTCTCACAAAAAGGACAATGACTGAAAAGGAGATTGTTGACTAAGTCCCAAGATAACCTACTCTTGAAGGCAATGATTTTGCAAAGTGTGATGAGGTGGCCTAATCCAAAGTCTACAAAGATGAAAACCTAATGACAAGTCTATGTAGGAAATGATGATTATGAAGCCTAGGGAATGCAACTAAAATTAACAAGGATGAACCTAAGGTAAAAATGCAAGCTAATGGTTGAATGATGAAAATTTTGAGCAATTTCAGTTCTGGTTTCTGACAAAGACTTCGAGAAAAGATGTTTGACAGTAGGCAAAATTGTTGGACTCGAATTCAGTTTTGTGATGTTTTGATGAAAAGTTTGGATTGTCTGAAGTTGATTGTTTCCATATTTGTGAGTGTTGTGTATACTGTTTGAGAATCCAAAAAACACTTAGCAAACATGATGTTTTGAATGTGTAATCAATCACAAAGAAGACAAGCACAATCCTATGGTTAGGCCAGGACAATATCTGCTAGATTCCACTTTGGTTTCCCCAGCCACATATCCTTAGCGTGTGAATCCAGAAGCTTGGCTGCACGGGCTCCCCCTTACAGTGCACTCTCTTCTCAGGCCAACCAAGCTTCCAGCGCCCATAAAACTCCCATGGCACGCTGATCACCTCTACTAAAGACTGTGAAGATGTGGATGCCTTCACAACGACCGTTGCTGCGCTGGCGGATAGAAGGTTTTTGGCTACTACACAAGAGTATTTAGTTCGGGACCCCCGTTCGAGTGGCCATACATGGGGCAAGAGATTAATCACCGATTAGGTGGCACTCCAGCCTGAAGAGGTTACGCTCAACAGGGTTTATGGGAGTACTACTCTGTCCGTATGACACATCCGCACTCGTAATCCTAGGCTTTCCCTTAGGATTCACATTTGTATACCGATCGGGGGTAGCTCAGCCAAAGAGCTCCGTTGCCGGTCTGAGTCACCTTGGAGTGAGTACTTTTTCCCACCAAGGAAGGCCCAATTTCCTAGAGTCAATAACAGTTTCTCTTGCACCCAAGATCGCACAAGTGCGCAAGGGGAGAGGATACTCCTATTATTGAATCAAAGGTTACACAAGTTGAAAGCATTTGTTCATTTTAATAACCAAATTGAAATGTGAGGCAAACACATCAAACACTTTGTGTATTTTAATCCAAGCTAATGATGTCAACTCAAGCATGCAAGTTCTTTTTAGGCCCCCTAATCATTCAATGTGAAAAAGGCACTCAAGATAAAGCAAAATTGAAGCACGAGCCCTGCAAAACATAATTAGTAGTTTTGAGTCTCCAATCTTTGGCAAGCGAAAGTGGACGTTGCAAATCTCGAATCATGGACATTCAAACACAAAGCACAATCCGCGTCGCCTACATCCTTCCGTGGCTTTGCTTGAGGTTCCCCGCGAGTTCAGTCACTCAGCATCGGACACCCCTGTGCTTTGATCAATGTATTTGTGGTGCCTTGCTCTAGCAATCATCCCTGCTCATGGTTAGCCAATAATCGCCACCCCCAGCCGTTGGTGGTGGAAGTGGCTGAAGCTAGGAGCAATGGGGAGAGCAGTGAAGAAAGCTGTTCTGGAGAATAAACACAGCCTCAAGAGTCTGAACAAATTGGGTCATGCTGTCAACAATGCCGATTGAGAAATATGGACAGATTTTTGCCGGAAAAGAAAAATTATGAAACCCTCTTTCTATGATTGATCGTTGAAGCCATCAAAACATCAAGTTGTAGCAAAAATTCTAATTAAGTTGTGTCTTAATTGCGAGAAAAATCTAAAAGCGTAGACAAGAGATATGAACTGTTTGACATATGCCTCCAAGAAATGTCACCTTATGGTATGTTATGATTCCCAAAAGACACGTAGATAGATTTGTTTAAAATACTTCAAAACACAACAAATGTATGCAACCCATATCTCACTTATGCAATTTCTAACAAATAGATTTGTGATGAATAGTTCGCACCCATATCTTACTACCGAAATGATTGCAAATATGGAAATAGATAATTTGTGCCAGTGCCAAGAGAAGAATAGAGTTACTGGGAATTCATTAGAAATTAACAAGCATGGTATAAAGGCCAAGAAGATGGCAAAAGACAATTGGTGGATACATAATAGTTACTAATTATGCCTTTAGCACCAATAACACTTACTCAAACACAAATTCTTCGTACCATACGATTCAAGTTATTCAAAGGAGCATTGAAAATGTGAATTAGGATTTATCAAAACAAAGTGGGTATCAAATCATTTTGATTGCTCCACATGCAAAAATTTCACATCGGATTCACCAAATGTAATTAGAGAAATTTCCAAGTTAGATTGCAAATAGCATAAAACCATTAAATCCCTAATAACAATGGAGAACAATGAAAGCAAGAAACATGAGAGTATGAAACAAATTCACCTAGTCTTCAAGCCTCCATTGATTCACCTCCATTGGTCTTCTGCATCTTGCTGAAAATGATATAATTGCCCTCAAATTTGAAGTGCAACTATAACCTATGACAAAGCCAAGCAAAATATTGAAGTAATGTGTATGCTCAAGCACTCAAAAAGCTCTCAAGCATACTGAAAATAACTTGTGTGTGTGTCCTAAAATGACTTGAGAGAGGGCCTTTTAAAGAATTCAAAATGGTGAATGGACTGACAAGATTAAAAGTTGGTAAAGCCCTAAGATCAATGGCTAGGATTCAATGTGATAAGGATGATTAGGGTTAGGGCAACATTAGGTCAAAGTTAGGGCAAGCCTTGAAATGAAGTGTTGGGATTTAATTGGAGATAATCAAATCAATGGTGGAGAAAAATAGGTAGTTGGCATAATAGAAATTATTTAATTTATGGAGGAATGTTGACTTATGAATTAAATAATGATTTAATTCATAAATGGGAATGAGACAAAAGAGAACAAATAATCATTTTAATTATTTATTTGGTGAGATGGAAAGTGGGATAAATAAATAAATTTATTTGATTGAAGGATAAATGGTTAAATGGAGAATTATTAGAAGGCATAAGGACTAATTAGTGACGTATCTAAATAAATAAATGCAATTTATTTATTTAAATAATCATGGAGGAATAATTATGACATTAGGACCTGATTAAATAATTGAATTATGTGAGTAAGAAGCATGGTCATCGTATGAAATATGGTTTGCAAGGCGAGGCCATTTTTATGTGTTTCTGGCTGTCACATGTAATGTGATTTTAACACTTGGTAACATCTTACACATTTTAGGTTTTCACTCATGCCTATATATTCAAGGCATTTTGTTCATTTGTAACATATCATTTTCATCATATCAATATAGAGTCTTTATTCAGCATTCCATAGTTGCAACAGTTCTCTTTATGGTTGATTATCTTTCATGGATAAATTCCTTTATTGAAGATTTTGGAGCTTTAGGGTTTGTGCATCCATAATCTCAATAGTTGTTGGGTTTTGGATGATGCCCTAGGGAAAAATAGTGTGTTTTTCAAGTGAAAATGGGGTGTTAAAGTAGGTTATTTTTAAAATGTTGAAGGAATTGTCTATTTGATGGTTGTTTGAGTTTGTGTAGGGTATTTTTGAAATTTTGGAGGCATTAGTTGGGTTAGACAAGCTTGGGACATAAGACTTTCAATAAACCCTTGTTGATTGTATGCAAATTGAGGGATTTGTGGTTCAACATCTTAGAGGTCATGGATCCAATAGATGTTGGTGGATTTTGATGTTTTGCAACCAAATTAAGGACTTTTTATTTATTTTATGGGTTAACTTGGTGTTTTGAGGGTACTTCCTTTGTTAAAGTGGGCTATTTGGTCACCTATAACTAGGGGTAGTCTATAGGTTCCCTATATTGTTTCAAAGTAACCTCATGAAATCTTTAGGTATGTTGTGTTAGGCCTTGAAGTGAGTCTCAAAAGGTTTTTAGGCTGTCTTTGTATGAATTTCTCTAAAAGATATTGAGAAAAAAGTAGATTTGAGGGTTACAAGCCACTAGGTGTGTGTTTTAGATAAGGTGAGTGGATAGGGTTGAATAGGTTGTTTTCTTGTTTAAACATGATCATCTTGAGTTGGTTTGAGTCATCACCACCTTTCTTGTCATGAAGTGGTATTAGAGCAATAGGGATTAGATCTTTTTGATTGAAGAGTTGCAGATTTGAAGAAAATCAATTGGAAATTAAAGAGATAAAACTTGTAAAGATGCCTCCTAAGAATGTTGGTGCTGCTAGAGAGTTGTAGGAGTTAAAAGAGAAACATGAGAAACTTTTGGAATCTCATAATGCTATTTTTGCAAGGCTTGCTTCTTTGGAAAAAAATAAGAGAAGAGATGAAGCTAAGAGTGAAACAGATGAAGAAGATGAAGAGTATGAAGCTGTACATGAAGAATTCGATCCTAAAGATTAGAGGATGGAGAAGTTCCTTAAGGTAGCCAAAGGTGATTCGTATAAGGTAAAGGTTGATTTTCCTATGTATGGTGGAAATTTGAATGAGGAAGAGGTACTTGATTGGATTGCAGCCATGGAAAACCACTTTGAAAGTGTAGACATTTCTGATGAGTAGAAGGTGAAGGTAGCAAAGGCAAAACTCAAAGGTCATGCACTTCTATGGTGGGACTACGAGCACGCTGAAAGGAGAAAGCAAGGTAAGTCAAGGATAGTTTCCTGGGACAAGATGGTTGCTAGAATTAAAGGTAAATTTCTTCCTAAAGACTATGAAGTTCAATTGTATAAGAAATTAAAAGGTTTTAAGCAAAAGGATTTAGATGTTAAGACCTATACTGATGAATTCTACAAACTAAGTATAAGGTTAGGAAGAAATGAAGATGAAGTTGAAAAAGTGGCTAGGTATCTAGGTGGCCTTAAATTCAATATATGAGATGAATTGGTTGTTGCTAAACCAAAGACTATTGAAGAGTATTTCCAATTAGCAATCAAGGTGGAAGAAAAGATAAAAAGAAGGCAAGAGAAGTCTATTAGAGGAAGGGGTGGTAATACAAGAGGGAGAGGATCATTCCCTACACCAAAGAATCCATGTGAGGAACAAGAAGAATAAAATAAAGGTAAAGAGCAAGGTGTTGATACAAGAGGTTTTAGGGGCTCTAGAGGCAGATTTACTGGTAGCAGAAGTTCAAATATCTTTTTAGGAAGATGCTATAATTGTAATGAATTTGGGAATCCATCATACAAGTGCCCTAAAAATTTTGGTAAAACTTCAAGTGGGAGTGAAAGAAGAGGTAATAAGAAGGTGAAATTGATCCAAGAAGAAAGTGAAGGTGAAAAATCTCCTAACCTACTTGTTACTCCAGAGGTAGGAGAATCTTTGATGTCGATAAGAAATTTTTTGAAGACATCCAAAGTGGAGGAACCATTGCAAAGAAGATCCTTATTTAGGACCTCATGTAAATCCAAGGGTAAGGTACCCAAAAGTTGTTATAGAATCAGTTTGTATTGAAAAATATTGTCTCAAATGAAATGATAGAGAAGTTAAATTTGCAAAATTTTCCTCATGAAAATCCATATCAGATTTCATGGTTGAATGATAGTCAATATATCTTGGTTTGTGAGCAAGCAATGATTGAGTTTAGTATTGGAGGATACAAAGATAGTGGTGTTTGTGATGTTGTGCTAATGGACTATTTTCATGTCTTGCTTGGAAGACCATGGAAATATGACAAGCATGTTTTATATGATTGTAGAAGTAATAGGTACCTAACTAAGCATAATGGGAAGAGGTTTACACTCACTTCATTGCAAGGAAATATGGAGAGTTAGTTTAAGACAACAAGGATGATTGTGTTTGGAAAAATAGAGCCTATAGTGTTTGAGGAAGAAAAAAAAAGAGGGTTTGTAGTCAAGACAATAGTTAATATGAAGGATGATAGAAGAGGACAACTAATAGAGGGGATAGAGAGAATGGGAAGACAGTGAATATGAAGGATGATGCAATCTTGATTGGGACAATGCTATATCTTATAATTACAAAAGGAATGGAAAGGAAATCACATTCTACCATAATAGAGAAATAAGATTCTATTAAGCAAGGTGGAACATGGGTTCCAAATGTTGAAGACCTTAAGTGTGAAATGAAAGTGAGTGGACAAAGAACTAAGGGAATATTTGAGCATGAAGCTAAGATAGAGGAGAAGATAGTTCAAGGAACTTTTGGTAGGGGTTTGTTTGCATCTGGTTTTGATCAAGGAGTAGATAAAAGATAACTAGCAGGTCTAATTGCAAGGAAGGAGCCACATTCGTGTGCAAATAAGGTCAAGGATGCAGGGAATGATACAAGATCTCAGGATTTGAACCAAAATAGGATATTTGTAGACCATAGAGTATGTGAAAAGAAAGGAGGAATTGAGACAAAGAAGTACACATGGGACATGAGTCATTTTTTTAGGGGGGTTGTATGGTGCAGGTGCACCAAGCACACGAACTTTAGATTAGAGGTAAATATGCTAAGTATACATGTTAAAGGTATTTTGGCATTAAATAATGTCTATTGAGACCATTTTATGTGTAATTGGGTCATTTGTGAGTCATTTAGGTGAAAGTGTCAAAAGTTGCAAAAAATGTAAAAAGTTGTCATAGCACAAATTGCAAAAATGCAACTTTTAGGAAGTTAATGGGTCATGGGATTTTAAAAGTTAGTTATAGTCATTGGGTTGTTATAATTTCAATGGAATAAGTATATAAAGCCTCTAAAAGGCTTGAGAAATTGTTGGTGAAGATTGTATTGAAGTTCCAAATCAATAAATATGTTATTTTCTACATTTTTCAGTGTTATTTTGCACTTCTTAGAAGTTGTACAAACCCGTGCAGATTGTAATTTCTCTGAATCTTATTGTTTTCTATAGGGACATGAATTATCTCTCATTTGCATCAAGTTTGGGAGTCTAATATTGAATTTTGAGAGAGATTTCATCAATTTTTTGAGTTTGCCTGTAGAAGGCTAGTGAAGGGTTTGATTAGTGTTAAAATGGTGCTCTAAGTCATTTCACCTACCATCAAGGCTTGTAACTCAATGGAATGACTTCTCTCATGGTATTCTAGGTGCTCACATGGTTTAGAGGATAGAGAAAGCTATTTATTGGGTTTTGGATGATGCCCTAGGGCAGAATAATGTGTTTTTCAAATGAAAATGGGGTGTTAAAGTAGGGTTTTGTTAAAATGTTGAAGGAATTGTCTATGTGATGGTTGTTTGATTTTTGTAGGGTATTTTTGAAGTGTTGGAGGTATTAGTTGGGTTATAAAAGCTCAATACATAAGACTTTCAATAAACCCTTGTTGATTGTATGTAAATTGAGGGTTTTGTGGTTCAACATCTTAGAGGTCATGGCTCCAACAGATGTTGGTGGATTTTGATGTTTTGCAGCCCAATTAAGGACTATTTATTGATTTTATAGGTTAACTTGGTGTTTTGAGGGTACTTCATTTGTTAAAGTGGGCTATTTGGTGGCCTAAAACTAGTGGCAATCTATAGGTTCTCTATATTGTTTCAAGTAACCTCATGAAATATTTAGGTATGTTGTCTTAGGCCCTAAAGTGAATCTCAGAAGTTGTTTAGGTTGTCTTTGTACAACCTTCTCTAAAATATATTGAGAAAAAGAAAATTTGAGGGATACAAGGACTAGGTGTGTGTTTCAGATAAGCTGAGTGGATAAGGTTGAAGGGGTTGTTTTCTTATTTAAAACTAATCATCTTGAGTTGGTTTGAGTCATCACCACCTTACTTTCCATCAATCCTATAAACTCCTAGTTTGGTTTCAAAGTAAGAAACCTCATTGGGGTGATTATATGTTGTTATTAGGCATTTCAGACAAGGGTCAATCTCTATCCTAATCTGGCTAGCTATACCTCTCCATGGAAGCCACATATGAGATAAGTCTAACAAAGGATAGCCCCATATGGTATTTTCCCAATCCCTACTCAATTTCATGCCATAAAACTCAGTAATATCAGCAATTTGAATATCCATGTACTATTGAATCCTTGGGTCTGATCCAATTGCACATGTACATTTTTCAATTCTCCTACAACATTCACTTCATTTTTATCCAATTGTATGACCTTTATATGAGTTTGGATTGGGGTTAGGCATAATTTATTACAAATATAAAATGACACGACATTACCTAAGGCCCTAGAGTCTATCAAATAGTTATGTAAGTTCTATCCAAAAATCCTCAAACTCAATAAGAAAGGAGGTACTCCTATCTTGCCCCTATATAAAGCTGTGTTCATTTCAATAGTATGGTTACCTTTTCTTTCCACTTCAACTAATCTACCTCAGCCAAATATTTGAATAGCCTCCATTCTTTCCACCAGGGAAAATGTTGTTGGTATAGTTTGTCATTGATGTCAAAGTTGAGGTACATGAAGTCAACTATGGATGCAAGGTTTCAAGGTGATTGGTATTTTGGTATCACAGGTATATGGTTGTTGGTGATTGACATGATATAAATGATATATGGCACACATGTGAAATACTTATATTGGTAGATACATTTGAGATGATTTCCTTTGTTTGCACTCCCAAGTTGGTCAAGCTGACATGTTGGTGCAGGAGCACCCAAGCTCTCTGAGGAACACTTCAAGAGACAGGAGAATGCAGGGGTCATGAAGACTTGTCAAACATTCCAGAGCATCAATTATGCTATCTTGGAGCCTATAATGGCCTTTGGAGTGGATGAACACATTAGAAGAATCAAAAGTCCCGAGGGTTCTGATAAGGACCCTAGGACCAAAATGCATTGTAATTGACAAATAGTGTCCTAAGAGTCTAGATAGGTGATTTTTTTGTTTTAATCATGTTAATTAAGGTTGAATAATTCCATGTAATAGGTTTGAAGGCTTATTAGTTAGTAGGAGTTAATAAAATAAAAGTTGGAAAATTCAAATTTTAAACTTCCAACTTTGGGCAGGAAAGTGACTTTTAGAGTTTTAGCAACTTTAATGTAATCAAACCAATTCCAAACGGTTTGAGAAATTGTGGGATGGGTCTATAACCCTAAAGGAATCATTTTTATAGAGTTTGGGTTGCTGGTATAGTGTTTGTACGAACTGCTATAGGAAAAGACTAAAAATCTCAGTTTTCTTGCAATTTTTTGATGCTTCCTTGATGAGTTTCTTTTTTTTTTTGGTGTTATGCTCCATATGAT
>VDFB02177866.1:0-20989 GCA_007258455.2 Sequoia sempervirens | reverse complement strand
GTTTATTGGGTTATCAGTTGCAATAAGATTTGGTTTTTCATGGGTTTGATCATCAACCTCCTCGATGTGAAGAATAGTTGTGTCATAAATGTAGTTCATGTTTTTTCCTTTAGTGTTTTATGATGAGGACTTCCTCTTTTCATAGTTTGGTAGATGGTTCTTGAACACTCCATGATCATTGTTAGTTTGGAGTCCTACAAATATGGTCTTGTTGTCAATCAAATATTGCACCAAGTGCTTCAATTGCATGTAGTCATTAGTTTTATGTCCCTTGTTTCGATGAAAGTCACAGTAATGGGCATCATTCCACCATGGAGGTTTAACTTGTGGTTCCCAATTTCTTGCCTCTAGTAATGTCATGACTTTAGCTGCGAGAATTTCCTTTAATGTTGATTCTAAAGATTGTCCCAAAGGTGGGAATCTTCTTCAATTTGAGGTTGTTCGATACGATGGTGTTCTAACTCCAGCATTACCCTGATTATTGTTTTGATTGACATTTTGGTTATAGTTTTAGTTGTTGGGTGGATTGTTGTTCTAATTAGTTTTGGCGGTAGTTGTTGTTAAGTTGAATACAGGTTTTACATTTTGGTTTTCAACTATGCCAACATTGTTACCCACATTCTTGTTTCATTGCCAAAACTTTGGCTTGTCACTATTGTTGTAATTGTTGGAGGAGTTTGATGAGTTGTTGTCATTGTAAATTTTTATAACTCCTCTTTTGACCAAGGCTTCTTCAATCTTGATGCCATTCTCAATCAATTTTTCAAATGTAGGGGGACATTGTAATTCCAATCTATAACTCATTTCACCATTTAGGTTGTCAATGAAGATTTGTATCTTTTCTTTTTCAAGTACGAGATGAGAATAACTTGCGAACAACCTTCTCCATTTTTGTAGAAAAATGAGGAATCACACCCTTTTTTTGTTTCAAGTTGCAAAAATCTTTCATTGTTATATCATGTTGGATGTTGTAAGAATATTGGGTGATGAATTTTTTGACCAACTCTTCAAAAGTTTTGATTGGTGGTGAAAGTTTGGAAAACCATTCAAGGCACTGTCCACCTAAGTTGCGTGGAAATAGTCTCATCAATTAAGTTTCCTCATGTGCAAACTCAAGACTCATGGTTCTAAATTCCCTAACATGATCAATTGGATCTATTTTCCCATTGTATTTGTCATACTTTGGGAATTCACAATGTTTGGGAAAAGGAATTATGTGGATATCTTGATCAAAAGGATATGGACAAATGTCTTGGATCAAGTATCGTTTTGAGGTTCCCCTTTACATGTCAATAATTTTTTGTTGGAGGTTTTTCATTTAATGAGTTAGAGCAACCACTTGTTCTATTTCTTTTTCAGGCTCTTTGGGAGGTGCTTTCAATTGGTTAACATCAAAGTCATCAGGAAATTTGGCACCTTGTTTATCTAGCATTAGTAAGTATTTTTCCCCATTTCTTTTGAAAATATTTTCTAAGCACTTGTGGAAGTTTGGATCTTGTTCAACATTTTGGATATCTTCCTTGGTTATTTCGTCACCGTTAGTGTTGTGGCTTCCATAAAAATGATTCTCTTCAAGTTCAACCATGGTGTTTTGGGTTTCAATGTTTGAAGTTTTGATGTTTTTAGTTTCAATGTTTGGAGTTTCGATGTTTTGGGTTTCAATTTCTTTTTCCTTGAGTTTTTGTTTTTGTAACCTTGTTTGAACGGGCATACAAGTGTTATACTTTGACTAAACTTTAATATTTGTTTGGAATAGTGCCAAAGATTAAAACTAAGCCAAATAGAATGACAAATTATATTGATGAGACTAAGTTTGATTTGATTATATAGCTTCGTTTCCTGATGAGAGGATGATAAATTCTGATGATGAAACTTAGCTTGACAATCAAGGATATGATAAGTTTGATGATTTAGGCACTTTGAGATATTTAGATCTAGGTTTAGATTAGAGAATTCCACTTGTAGAGGTTAGTTTTAACAAGTTTAAAATCTGTTGTACTTGAGGAATGATTTTGGATTGAAAAAGATTTTGACTTTTGGTTCAAACTATGAAACAGGGGATAAACTTAACTCTCGGGTTTTGCATTTAATTGATGTGTTAAAACAGAGTCCAGATGCACAAAAAGATTTGATAGATGCACTAGAAGAAAGCCTGGATGCGCTATAACAGAGGATAGACACGCTAAAATATTTGACAAATGTGCTCTAAGATTGCCTGGATGCGCTAGAATAGAGGATGGATGCCCTAAAATAAGCAGTGCATGTGCTATAACAGAGGTTCTGTGAGCTTAAATATGACTCAGATGCATTGGAAAAGTAGCGGATGCACCAGAACAATGTATGGATGTGCTGAAACAGATGTCAGATGCGCTAAAATATGGCCGCAATGCGCTATAACAAAGGGTCTATGCGCTAATTTGGAAAGATTTGGTGTTTTTGGTGACTCTATCTATTTGTTTGGCTTTGAATTTTGAGAATCTGAGTCTTTACAAGGATATAATCTTTTGACCAATGAGTTTTGTTTGTTTTCTAGCTTGTGAATGATGGAAATTGAGTACTCAAATGGATGATTTTTGAATCAAGGTTTTTGCTTCTAGTGTGATGTTTTGTTTGAAACTCATTTGAAAACGCATTGGTAAAAAACATTAAGCATGTACAATACTTAGGCTGTGTAGGACAATATTCACTAGATTCCCGCTTGGATTTTACTCCAATTGTGCCTACTTTTAGCAGATGATTATATGCTTGACCCCATTGGCTCCCCTCCATGACACTCACTTCTCGGAGCAGCCAAACATCAATACCCATGAAACTCCCATGGCATACTTTTCATATCTACTAAAAATTGCAAAAATGTGGAACGGCTTTAGAACGATCGTTCCAACGCCAGCAAATAGATTAAGGATTTTGGCCTTGCTCTAACAAAGGGTTTTAGTATAGGCATTTCGTTCGTGGAGGATCATCCATATGGAAAGAGACCATTGTTTCCCTTCTTGTCAGAACAATCCTCATGATACTTGAACTTTCCTCAAGTACCCAAATTTATAGCCTAGTTGGAAGTCGCTTGGATTTAGCGTGTTACCGGTTGGGTCATTCCCTTGGGTGATTATTTTTTCCCACAAGGCGGGCCCTCTATGGATAAAAAAATAAAAATGAATGGGTCTAGCTTTTTGGTCACCCAGTTAAGGGGAGAGCATATGCCTACCATTCATCAAGCATAAAAAACATGGTGTTCTTTAACCTCTTAATTAAACTAGATTCCTAATTTAATCAAAAGAAAGCATTAAACAACTCTATCCCCTACATAAATCATCAGTAGTTTTATAAGATTGTCTTTGACCAGCGTATAAAAGTACCTGCAAGTAGAAAGTATCAATTAGTTCTCGGGATTTTTAAAATTTTGCAAATTTACATAGATGTGCTAAAACAGTCATTCAATGCGCTAAAATATCTTTCCTATGTGCTAAAACAACTACCCTATGTGCTAAAAGAACTTCTCAATGCTCTAAAACAGCTAGTCTATGCGCTAAAAGAACTGATCAATGCACTAAAAGAAGTGATGAATGCGCTAAAGTATTGAATAAAAGTGTTGAAAGACTCCCTGAATGCACTAAAATAGTTGCTCAATGCGCCGAAAGAAATGTCGTATGCGCCATAATAGAAGTCGAATGCATTGAAAGATTTGTCGTATGCGTTGAAAGAACTCATGGTTGCGCTAAAACGTCATGTCCAACCTTTTTACATGAAATTTTCTAGAAAATTGTTAGAAATGGGGGTGTACCCCACGGTGGGCTCCATTTTATGTGTGTGCGAAATGTGGGAAAGTTAGTAAATCAACACAAACACCAATAAGACATATTATATTAGATATTTAATCAATAAAATTGAATCAAATTAAAACAAGGTTAAATTTCTAAAAACATTCCATTGTTCTCTATTCTTAAGAATTTATTAAATCATTTAGCTCTCATATTTTAGTTGTGCACTATGATTGTTAAAATGACAACTTGAGAAATGAGATGCTATTAAAAAATGCAAGAAAACTAAGTTCCTACATGAAGCTATGTGATAAATGTCATGAAACTATGATTATGATGTTGCTATGATAAGATGAAAGATATACAATGATAATGATGCTAAAATGATGTGATAAGAAGCTAAAATGATCCTGCATATGCTCAAATAACCATTGATGTGATGATTTAAAATGCAACTATAAAGAAAATAATAATTCTAAGTTAACATGAAGCTACAATGTAAACTTATTAAAATGCTTAACATTCAAACTCCAAATGCTACAATGCTCCAAAGCTATTCCTGCATGATAACTCTACTCAAATATGGAATGCAAAATACTATGGCAAAGGGTTGTATTTATAGGCTTTTCCAAGCATCTTGTGATGTGGCAGCGATCGACGATCCAGATTCAAACAAGAGGGATGAACGGTGGAGATGGAGAGAATTAAGAAAGATGTTCCCTTGACCAAAGACAACATGCCAAATGGATGGGGGAATCAAGTGTGTGAGGAAAAGACCATGTGTTCAAAGTTTGTTGAAGAAGTGTGTGAGGAATAAGCCATGTGTTTGAAAGTTTGTTGAAGATAATTCTAATTAAAAAATAGAATTATTTAATTTCATGTGACCTTGGTGAGGTGGCATGAAAAGTTGTAGACATGTGCTTGAATTCCAAATTTGGGATTAGTGAAAATTAATTAAATAAAACAATTTGTTTATTTAATTAAATTAGAGGAATTTGATTTTAGATTTGGAGAATTATAAGGTATGTACTATATAAATAAATTGAGAATTTATTTATAAGTAGAAGAAATATTAATTAAATAACTAGTATTTAATTAATTAAATATCTTGACCGTTTTTAGGTGTATACATTTATCACATAAAATTATATTACTATTAATTGTCATAAATGGTTTAGAAAGTCCCAACTAATTTTTTTAGTGGTGGATTACAAAACCATGCTTTTTCAACCTAGTATCAATGGACCTACTCATTTTGTATTGAATTGATAAATGTCATTTATTTATTGGTTAATCACACCTACTAAACTAGCAAATCCAATATTAATATTTCAATTTCATATAATTATAGAGTAAATTATATTAAACGTACAAAGAAACAAAAAAATCCAATGGTTTCACCTACTTAATGTCTCACTTACAATATTATTAGCCATTATAGTATCTTATCTATTCCCACACATAATAATCCATTAAAATCTAGCCATAAAAGACTAAATTTTGTGTCTAATGACTTTTTGAAGTATGGATTGTATTAATAAAAGAGGGAATGTATTTTAATGGTTACTATATGTATGTCTCTGAATTTGATGAAAATTTTGATTTGAACATAATCTTTCTTAAAATTAGTAACTATTAGCAACTACCATTCACTTTTTTGTGGTTTGAGAATGAATTTGGCATCAAACATCTTATCAATTTCTTCATGAATTCTTGTTACATAGTTCCATTTCATCTAATAATATTTCCTTCATATTAGTAGGACTCATGGTAGAAGAAGAATTATAAATCATTTCTCCATAAAATACAATTTTGAAGACAAAATTGAAGGTTGCACATACAATGTAAACTCCATGCTTTTCTGCGTGGGTGACAAACACTAGAAGGCTTCCTATGATATGAGAGGAGCAACAACTGATAACGAGAACAACGATGGCCATCTCTTGCTCTTTCAGCATACATTTATACAATTATTACCATTTTGGGGACAAGCAATAGAGACAAACAGTAGCTGAAAGAGTTAAACTCACCACTTTCTACACACCCAATAGAAAGAATGCTCTCAGTACAATCTTTTCCCATCTCTACTGCCCACACCCACAAATATCCATTTTCATTAAAGGCATGTAAAATAAGTAGTACTGTGGACTAGATTAAATGGTAAACATTGCTTGTAATTTATAAGAAAGAAAACTAATAATGAATGACTAGTGATGGGAGAACTTTGTGAACTTGTTGGATTGTTGAGTGAAGGATAGAAATTATGTCTCTTTTAGTGGTAAAATGTTCCAGCGTTAGGATTCCTTTCATCTGTTGACAGGACACAACCGTCATTGCCCCAGCCGTGAATCCAACTATTGTTGCCTATTGAAGAAATTCTATGATGAATCCTAACTTGCTCCATTGTAAAAAACAACAATAGGCTATATTCAAACATGATCTATTAGAAACTAGTATAAAAATAAGAGCTTCAAGGATCAAAATCAGGAGAAAACTCAGCTTAGATGAAGATCATTGGCATAAGAACCTAAAAATACCCAAGGAGGCTTGGAAAATGCCAGCAAAAAAAGTGGTAGTCAAAGCTACTTGTACATATAGCACAGGGTCCTGTGTAGGAGATATCTCATTGGTTAGCATGGAGGATAGAAGAATGGATGGCAGAGCTACTGGACCCACAACCATATCCTTAGAACTTTCGAAGATTGCATATATCAGAGGAGGAACAAAGCTAGAATCTATCAATATATGATCACATTAATATGAGATTAACTCAACAATTTTTGTATAAACAAAATTAATTCTTTTTATTGATCAAAGTTGAGGGTACAACCAAAGAACCATGTTCTCATTTCCCAAAAAAATGTAACATAACACCTCAAATACCCCAAAACAACTTAATCTGTTACAACCCTATGTTCTACAATAATCAAGCTTAACTATTAGTAATCAAGCTTAAATTAATATATATTTTACAGTTTCACCCTTACCTAGTGCTCTACTTTAATGTTATAATATACTACAAATCTAATAATTAGTTAACTTATACCAACTACCCATCATCTAAAATATAAATAAAGAACATTCATACCAATTTTGGAACAAATTGAGCATCTATGCCAATTTTAGAATAAATTGTAGATGGAAGGCTGTGATCCTGCATACTGTCAAGATCAAATTACCAGAAACATCCAATAAAGATTTAAATATCCTAAAATGAAGTAGCAATCAAGGCATATGTAATCTATGCTGCAAGAAATTATGTAAGTTTTATATTACATTGTGGTGACCTATGGCCCAACTATGTTCCTTTCTTAGCATCCCATTCCATAGATACTTAAATATTCACTCATAATTGAAAAAGAAAGCTTACTTTTAGTCTTGACCATTTAAATATAATAGAGCAATCGAGTGACATGATTTGGAGGATATTTCCATAAGGGTATTTTCTCCAACTAAAAGTCACCAAATAAAACATTTATATTAGTACTCACATAGTCCCATCAATGGAAGCAAGTTGGAAAGATTTGCATAGCTTATTCCCTACATCAACAATCAAAACCATTTATAATTATCATGCCCAGAACAAAATCAAGCCAAAAAAGACATTAATTTCAACATATGATAATTTTTTGATATTACCTGTGGAATGGAAAGGCTAGCAATAGTGATGCCTGATATAAGATCTGACTAGAACAACCCAAATGAATATTTGGGTGCCCACTCCAAGATTGGAAACACATATTGCAGGGCAAGAATGCACTTACGTTCCTTTAGCTATTTTTTGAACTGCTTGAATGGATCATCAGGAAACAAAGTTTCTTTCATTGGTTTTCCTACTTCACTGACAAAGCTTGTGCTCTGAGGAGGAACATCGATTTTATGAATCATCACCATTTTCAAGTTATCACTCTTTTCTCCTCCCTCCATTGTAGTTGCAAGCTTTAACTAAGACAACAAATGTTAACATTGGTTGAATTTTGTTGCTCTATAAGGAGGTGTACCCAGGCCACCAATAGTGGTGTCAGGGAACCAACATGGTGTTGTTCCTAGGACTTTAGCTCATGGAATAGCTCCAATGAACTTCGTCCATTCATTGTATCTAGTTTGGATCTATACGTACCCATTCTTATCTATATTGTACCTACCCATCTTTGTTTGTATTATTCCTTGATACAAGCCTAAGGAACAAATGTTGAGAGCATTGGGGAATAGAAATATGTGAGACTACATGTGTAGAAGGTTAAAATTGGTATTTGTCTTGCTATATATTAAGTACAAAACATGTAAGTCAGTTTGTACTACTACAAGATCAGTAACTTGAACAATGATTAGTTACAAATCGTGTTACCTCATTTTTTTCCCCTAACCTTTCAATTTTAATCAAAACTAACTTTATGCTAGATGAAGAATGACAATCCGTGAACAACATTGACAAGAAACCTGGATTTGGTTCCCTTTCTATTTGGGAGGAGTGGTTCCTTGTATCCTCAAGCATTATTTTCATTTTTCATTCACTTTTCATCACAATGTTGAGAATGGAAAAAATTGGTGAGCTTGGATGTTTTTGAGTTTTTCTTCTTTTTGACCAGAAAATGGAAAAGTTGATAGAATTCAAAATTATAAGATTGAATGAAAAGACTCTTGGGGCTCACCATAAGCATAACACTACTAAAAGGTGTCTAATAATCCTTTCGACTTTCTCCTTCATCCATAAAGCAAGCTACAAAATGCAAGAGAAAAAGAGAAACAAAGAGCTATTTAGTTTGTGAAGCAATGTTAGAACAAGTAGACTGGAGAAGTTCTAAGTAGACTGAAGAAAATAACCTTGAACACCAGCTAGACTTGAATGGCACAGGATCACTTTGAAGCACCTATCCCTCATAGTTTGGTAAAAGTAAAAGTTCATTTCCACGTCCGGAAAAACTTTGGTTTTCTTGAAATCAATTTACACATACTAATTAAATAACATAGTATAGTTTGAAAAGAGGATTTTATTTCTATCACTAACAAATATCTATCTTTGCTTAACAATCCATGTGCATGAGCTGCCTTGAGTAGCAGATTTCATCTAAAAGAAGCTTTACATGCAAGAAATCACATTGTTATCCATTAGCCAAAAATAGAAGTAAAACTTCTAGAAGAAAACCAAACACAGATCTACATGACAAAAAATAAGGATGGCAGGATGTTGGTTTCATTTGTCATTTATCTCTTTTATATGGTACAAAATAAGTGATACTTGCATAAATATTAAGTGCTTAACATTTAATAATCACCTATTTTGAATCTTCAATCTCTTTTGAGATTATACTTGTCCTCTTTCCATCCATTTAAATTAATTACCAATTTCATGATATTAATACATATCCTTTGGATGCATATACCACTTATTTCCCTTTTTAAAGTGTTTATCGTTTTACACCATAGTTATGAAATAATATACAACTAGTCCACAACATGGGTGACAAATTAGCTTAGTTGGAGCACTTTTCAAACTGGATAAAATATAAAAATTTACATGTATTGAAAGAATTTGCAAATGACCTTAAACATGAAAACTATGTATAATTTCTTAACTTGCAACTTTTATTCAAAATATGATCATTTTTTTCTAACATAACCCATCCATGACTTAGGCTTAAACTAGGGGTCACTCATTTTTAGCCAACATGTGTGATGATTGTTTGAACTTAAACATTCCTATTGACTTCTAAACTTGTTGGTAGAATATACATCCATCTTTTCTTCTCCAAAACAAGCTAGGTGCTATGCCAATCTTCTGCAACCCAAATATGCATACTTGTCTATTGTTTTTCCAGTGAAAATTTGCTTGTGAAGTTATGATAAGTTGAAATTCACATAGATTTTGATAGATAAGTGAGGGACAATGTCATATTTGATGGTGGAACCTTTGTTTGAGTTGGTTGAGTCTTTGATGTTTTCCCCTATTTGGTTGCCACCTGGTGTCAAACATATTTTGGAGCAATAAGTAATCCAAGTTTGAGAGATGTTTTTAAAAATGCACCAAGAACTAGCAGTTCCATTGGGACCAAAAATTTTCATTTTGGATCATATATCATGTTCATGGATTGCCCAATGATTGTTAAATACCTCTTTTGCAACCAATTTTCTAGCTTCCCAATGTATTCAAACCACAAATATATATTTTCCCTATTACTGTTTTTCATTTAAAATACTCAAAATGTATGTAGACTATGCATTTAGTTCCTATCCAAGACAATAATTTGTAGTTGTCTTTTGCCAACAAAGCAGATTGAGAGATGTTCATGGATATTCCAAGTGTACAGCCTTGGTTCATCCATCCAAATATTAGGTTATTTATGGAGCATTGGCATTATCTAAGAAAGGTTAAACAACTTTGTTTTGGCTTTGACTGTATTCACTACTTAATGAGCATTGGACTATTTAACTCTTCCATGCTCAAAAATCATTGTTGAGTTTTGTTTGTGTTTTATTTGCTTATAAAGCTTGACATATGATTTGACATGGTTAGGTTAGGACATGGTTCAATTAGGGTTAGGGTTAAGGTTTGGGTGATAGGATGAAAAATAGGGTGAATATTATGGTTAGGATTGGGGTTAGGGTTAGGACTCAAGTAGGGTTAGGGTTACAGTTCAATTAGGGTTTAATACAATTAGGGTTAGGGTTAGGGTTAATGTTAGGTTAGGGTAATGGTTCAACTAGAATTGGGATTTAATTAGGGTTAGGGTTTAATTACTATTATAGTTAGAAAGGGTTGCCATTAGAATTAGGGTTATTGTTAAAATTATTATTATGAATAGAGTTAGAAGTATGATTAAGGTTAGAAGAAGAATTACACTGAGGGTCAAGTTTAAGGTTAGAATTAAAATTCAATTAGGTTTAGGATTCAATTAGGGTTCTAAGATAAATCTTGGTGGTAGAATTAGGGTGAAGGTTGGGGCTATGATTTTAAAATAAATCTTAAGGTCAACATTAGGGTTAGGGTTCAATTAGGGTTTGAGTTAATATTTGGGTTTAATTACTAGGGTTACAATTTAATTATGGTTAGGGCTACAATTGGGTTCAATTAAGGTAAGGGTTAGGGTTAGGGTTACAAGATAAAGCTAGGAGTAAAGTTTAGGGTTGGGGTTAGGGTTAGGACTAAAGTAGGGTTAGCTTACAATTCAATTAAGGTTCAACGCAATTACAGTTAGGGTTAGGGTTAATATTAGGTTAGGGTAATGGTTCAACTAGGGTTAAGGTCAGGGTTCAATTAGTACTATAGTTAGAAAGGGTTACCATTAGGATTAGGGTTACAATTTAACTATGGTTAAGGTTAGCATTGGCTTCAATTAGGGTTAGGGTTAGGCTTGGGGTTAGGGTTAGGGCTCAAGTGGGGTTAGGGTTACAATTTAATTAGGGCTTGACACGATTAGAGTTAGGGTTAAGGGTAATGTTAGGTTAAGGTAATGGTTCAACAAAGGTTAGGTTTTAATTAGGGTTAGGTTAAGGGGCTCAATTAGTATTATAGTTAGAAAGGGTTGTCATTAGAATTAGGGTTAGTGTTAGAATTAAATAATATGAATTGAGTTAGAAGTACAATTAGTATTAGAATTAGAATTAGGTTATATTTAGGGTTAGGGTTAGATTTAAGGTTAGGATTAGAATTTATTAGGGTTAGGGTTCAAATAAGATTCTATAATAAATATTGGCATTAGAATTAGGGTGAAAGTTGGGATTAGGTTTAGGATTCAAAAATAAGTCTTTGGATCAACAATAGGGTTAGAGTTATGGTTATGGTTCAATTAGGGTTTGGGTTAGGAGTTACAAGTTAATATTACCTGGGTTAGAGCTAGAGTAAGGGTTAGGGTTAGGGTTGGAGTTAGAATTCAACTAGGATTAGGGCTAGGGTTATAATAGTGGTAAGGGTTAAGATTCAATTAGGATTTAATTAGCATTATGATTAGGATTGATATTTAATTAGGGTTAAGGTTCAACCAGGGTTAGGATTAGGATCTAATTAAAATTAGTGTTAAATTTAGGTGAGGGTTATGGTTAGGGTTTAATTAGGGTTACATTTTAAATTAAGGTTGCTATTAGAATTATAATTATGAATACAGTTAGAATTATGGTTAGATTTAAAATTATAATTAGGGTTATAGTAGGGTTAGCATTAGAAACTATAGGATACGTGTTAGTAATATAATTAGGGTAGGGGTTGGAATTAAGCCCTACGCCTAACCCTAATTCTAATTATAACCCTAACCCTAACTCTAACTTACTCTAACTCTAACCTTAACCCTAACACTAACATTAACACTAACACTAATTTTAATTGCAATCCTAACCCTAACCCTGATTCTAACTCTAATTAAAATTCTAATCCTAACCCTAACTCTAACCCTAATTCTATCTCTAACACTAACCCTACTTCTAATCACAACCTTATTTAACCCTAACTCTGATTCTAACCCTAATGAGCTAATGGGAACCCTAATTCTATCTCTAATCATAATCCTCAACCTAATCCTAACCTTAACTCTAACCTTAACCTTGAACCTAACCCTAATATTAATCCTAACTTGAACCCTAACCTTAGTTATAACCATACCATTAACACTAACCCTAATCTGAACCCTAATTCTATCTCCAATTGTATCCCTAACCCTAAACCTATTCATAACCCTAATTATAAACGTAACCCTAAACCTAACCTTAATTTTATCTCTAATGATAACCCTAACCTTCATACTAATTATAACCTTAACCCTAAACTTAACCCTAACCATAATCGTAACCATAACCCTAACTCTAATCCTAACCCTAACCCTATTCCTAATCATAACCCTAACCCTAATCCTAATCCTGACATAATTGTAAACCTTATCCTAACCTAACCCTAACCCTAATTTATCTATAATTATAACCCTAACCTTGATACTAATTATAACCTTAACCCTAAACTTAACCCTAACTATAACTCTAACCATAACTGCTACCATAACCGTAATCCTAACCCTAACTCTAATCCTAACCCTAACCCAATTCCTAATCGTAACCCTAACCCTAATCCTACCCTAACCCTAATCCTAACTATAACCCTAACCTTAATTATAACCATACCATTAACACTAACCCTAATTTGAACCGTAATTCTATCTCCAATTGTATCTCTAACCCTAATTCTAACCTTGAATCTAATCCTAACCCTAACCATAACCCTAATCATAAACCTAACCTTAATTTTATCTCTCATTTTAACCCTAACCCTAAACCTAACCTTAATTTTCTCTCTAATTTTAACCCTAACCCTAACCCAAACCTTAACCATAACCCTAACCCTAATAATTTTGTCTTCCATGTTGCACTGTGAATGCTACTGGCATATATATATATATAATTTATTAATAATATATATAAAAACACTAAGAGATATCCTTCTCGAGGTGTCTATTTTTTAAATAAAAGTGCAATAGAGGCTTCGAGAAGGATATCTCTCGACATTTTTATATATATTATTAATAAATAATATATATATGCTAGTTTATGGAGCATTGGCATTATCTAAGAAAGGTTAAACAACTTCGTTTTGGCTTTGACTGTATTCACTACTTAATGAGCGTTGGACTATTTAACTCTTCCATGTTCAAAAATCATTGTTGAGTTTTGTATGTGTTTTATTCGCTTATAAAGCTTGACATATGATTTGACATTGATATTTTGATTGAGTTGCTGGGTTGACTCTATTATAGGTAGCATAAATTAGTAATGAGATGTTCCCATTGCATGCATGCTACATATTTAGACAGGGAGGATTATATGCACACTGAAGTCAACTTTTGGAAAAGGAGCCTTGAATTATGTAAGGATCCTTGTCAAGCTAACGATGGAGCAGCCTCTTCCAAAGAGTAATCCTGAAGGCTGGTGGTTTGGAAGGATCCATTTGATTGGTTTTGCGCGTATTTCTTTTAGATGTTGAGTTTTCTGTGATTATTGTCATTTTGCTTGAGAATGTCCAACAACTTTGATGCTGAGAGCACATAGTCCCATCTGAGAATTCAGAAAGGTCAGACAAAGATGGGTTCCTAAAGTACAAGAAGAAACATGTGGTCAAAGCTAAATAGATGGAAGTTGTAGTATCAAGTAAGAATGCCAAATTCAAAAAAAAGATAGCACAGAGATGAAAATGCAAACAAGATCACGAGGAGATCTAGGTTGTGAATCAAATAACTGCAGAGATAGAGGCAATGAAGAAGGAAACCATTGAGCACGTCTTGGAAGATCAAAGCTCAAATGAGAAGAAATCTGAATTACCTGTCAGTGTATATAGGAGGAACAAGGGGTTGACACCGTCGTAAAATTAGAGGTCTATAATACAGGTCAAAAGGCAGAAAGAGACAATATAAGAATTGAAAATGATAGCACGGTAATGCGATCTGCTAATGAAAAGAGTTTTTTTCATGATGGGCAAGGCAAAAAAGGCAGAGATACATGCTAGTTAAAATACAGAAGACTAGCAATCACAAATAGATCCCAGTCTCTATTGGAAGAAGTGCTCAAAAAGAGCCAAAAATGCAAATCTCAATAATATGGATCATAATCTAGAATATCTGGGGAATGCAAGCAGTGTAATTTTCATGCATTATTGAGATATTTGCAGAAGAAACAAAAATAAGCATGTAAGGAATAGCTTACACACACTAAAAAAGGTATGCACGCATAGTTAAAAACCTAAGAAAATATCAAAAGGCAACTATGCATATGTGATGCAAAATGTGAAAGCAAATTTCCATGCATGCTTTTAGTTTAGACTGCTATGTAAATGGCGTGTATTGCAAAAAGAAAAAGGAAACTTGCATGCATGATTTTGATCTAGACTGTATTAAAGGTGTTTCTAGTCAAGGGGGTTGTCTCGTGCCTAGCAAGTATTGAAATATGTTACATGTCGCATGATGCAGTTGTGGGACTTGATCTCTTTTTAACTGGATATTCAATATACCTTTTAATCAAAAGAGTTGTAGGAATTGAGATTGAGATTATTTAATATGGATTAACGAGGATAGGCATCATTCTCTAACAGGGTTATTATCCGGTGATAATGAATTAAGTGCCTCTCAAGGGACAGAACTCTGTTCCTTGCAAAAAAAGTGGAAAAAAAAGATGTACCTGCTAGCTCAGTTGTTCAAATAATTCATAAAAACACAAATTATTCTGCTGCAACTAAACCATAATCTTAAAGTAAAAATGACCCGGAAGCAGCCCCTAACTTTCAAACAGTTCAAAAGAAGTGAACAAAAATATTTTATCACATTGAATTTTCTATAAGGATACAACCTTAATTTCCTAGCTCACATGATCAGATGAATAGCCACTCAGGTTTTCTAACTAGGGCTTGTCATTTCCAAATATTAGCAAAAGACATTTGCAGAATGCAGCAAAAGACTGCAATCGTATACGTTATCCAGATTCTTTTACAATTTCTCCGTGTGCTCAACCCAACTATGTTGTTCCACATCTCAGTAAGTTTCAGCATTTAGAAGAACAATTCTTTGCGTAAATACCAGTGAACATAAAATAACTTGGAAAAGATACTTTATACACACCTCATCAGATTGTCCAGTTCGAAGAGGTTTCATAAGATGTTCAGAATCAACAGACTGATAATCAACAGCAGGACCATTTGATAGTGGAGTTCTAGGTCGTTTTAGAAAAGCAACTGATGCAATTAAATGAATTAGAAAATTGAATTTGATATATATTGGAATATCTCATAGAGAATCAGATAATCTTTCACGTCTTTAGAGATCTAATATGGACAATGTTATCCGATGCACCTCAAAGGAAATAATAAATATTTCCCATGCCATTGAGCTTGTGAAATGTGTCTCTTAATAAAAATCACAACTTATGCTTCCAGCAGACATGTCTCGGGATATTGTCAAGTAAATTCACCTGCATTTGGAGGTGGTGTAAGAGATACAGGCCCAGGAGCTACTGCAGGGTGTGGAGCAGAAGGATTTTGACTTGCCATCCACCCTAGAGAACTAGCAGAAGGAGTACCCGTGGGTTGAAATGGCTGTAAAATAAGTGGCACAAGAACTTGCCTTTTTAATACCAATAAGAAAAAATCACTAAATCAAAAGATATTGGAAGTTCTGTACCAGTTGATTCACACCAAGAGGAGCAATAGTAAAAGTTGCTCCTTTTGGGAATGCCCCGACAAGAGGGTTATTTGAAGGAGTTGGTGCTCGAGCTCCATTAGCAGGTGCACACGTATGGTCTACAAATAGTGTCTTTATATCAGGATTGGGTCGAGGGTTCTTACAAAGCTGATGCTGTCAATTAAGACTGAAGACAAAAAAAACCAATACCAAACTTCAGTATATAATAAACTTAACTAAGTCCCTGTTTCACAAAAACACTTTCAGATTATATGTAATTCAGCAAATATTACTCAACCCTCTCATACCACTTTCATTAACTAAAACATTGGGAGTTCCTAAACTAAGTCAACTAATCAGAGCTTACCTTTGATTTATGAGAGTTCTGAGACGAGATGCTTTAAGGCCAGGAAATTGGAGTTTGTCCCGAAAGTGAGGATTAGCCTCTATCAATTTCTTAAGCTCCATCAGCATAACATTTCTTGCAGATTTGGACTCCACATATTTAGATAGCTGCTCATTTTCCCTGCATGAATCACACTCTCACAGTCTTCAAATCCATTTTAAAAAATAATACAACATCTATACAAGCTTCGAGAAAAATAAATAAAAAATAAACCTTGCTTGTTAATCATTCCAATATGAATGCTGTTGTAAAAACAAAAGGCTTCAATAAAATGCAGTTGCATATCCCTCGATGAGAATTTTAGACCACATTAATACCTATTATCTATTATAATTTATATTTAGAGAAAAAGAAGAAAAAAAACAGAATAATTTCTCCAATCCTTTACAGGAACACACAATTTTAAAGAACACTTGAGAAAAGGAAGAATTAAATATTAATAAAATGACACTGAAGCAAACATGTTACTTGAAGTTCTGTTCTCCAGAGTAAGAAGCTGTGTGATCTCCTTGAATAGCTCTTCATTGAAAATTGTAATTGAAAACCGAGGCACTAACATCGATGTATAAGGGCTTGCCAAATCTCTGCCTCCCACCACCAATAAAAAGAAAAATATCCAAAAATGTGATAGGTATTCGCAAATTTTACAGCCACAGAAGCTATTTGGTCACGACATTTATAACTTGTTAACGATTTACAAATAAATTATGAAAAAAATTGGTAGTCACATATAGTTATTGAGAGAATTCATCCGATTTAGCATCCATCCGACAGAAATTAAGTCAAAGATCCATGGTGCTTGATTACAGAAATCACCTTCAAACAAATCTGAAATTTCCTGATTCAATACAATAAAACTTGCGAGGACGGTTTCCATTTTTTTCTTTTAAAATAATCTTTTTAATCATGTTTTTACTGGTGTCGAGCAAACTTAATCGAAGGATGGGGAAAGAGTCAAAATCCACCCTTATTTTGAAATGGGTATTCACAAAACCTAAAAAGAAGAATAGTATATATAAGTTTTTAAAATGGTTATCCAAAAAATCTAACAAAAGAAAAGGAGGTACGTTTTTCAAGTGGGTATTCAAAAAACCTAAACAAAAAAAGAGTAGGTCTATTTTGCTACCTAAATCTTATGTTCCTTCAACTAGCATGAGGATTTCCTTGTCCACTTTTGAGGCGCTGGTACGGAAGGCATATTGCTTGTATAAAAATGGGCAACTTCTTCACAAGAGACTAAGAACCGGTGACTAAATAATAAGGGCAAGTCCACATACTTTTACATCTGTATGCCCGATGGTTGTTTGGCGCCACGCCAGTACTTGCAACTAGCAGTCCTAGTTAATGCGCATTAACTGCTACACATTCCCCACCGTTGGTCTTAACGCCTACCACCTTGGCATGCCCACCATTCGCTTGGTTTTGCATTCTATTCACGAAACACCCATTCATGAGACATCATTCATTTTCAGCGGTTCCATTCAGAACCAGCTCTGGTTAGGACAGACGCCGACAGTGGTGAGGCCATGGCCGAGTGGTGGTGATACATTTTTCGTGTTTTATGTGTTTATCAACACCATATTCAGTAAAAGGAAACTATATAACTTCATGCTACGTAGGTGAGGTATTGTCTTCCAACCTCACTCTCAGCAAGAATTATGCATTGCAATATTTTCTAGGTTTTGTTGCAATTTCTTTGTTAAATGTGCAAGAAAAAAAATTGTAATGCTTTCTATCGTAATGAAGCTTTGTTGCAGCCTTATTCATGGTCACTGTATTTATATCGATCAGGTATATGTGATCATATAGATATATAGCAGATATATATGGCCGATCAAGCTTGTAAATGTGTGTATACATAGATATATATAGGCATATATATGTATATATATGCATATATATATCTGTGTATACACACATCAACAGCCCGCAAATGTAATTTTCCAGCAATAATAGAACTATATAATGGCGGACTGTGTCTATATGTGAGAATACAGTTATATATATGCATATAAATGGCCCAGTGTGTGTATATGCGTGTATATAGTTACATGTATGAGCAATTACTACGCAACAGTGTGTATATGTCTGTATATATCCATATTTATATGTCTACACACACATATACACACACACCGCCATAATATATGTGTTCGTTTTCATTTTATACCTTTGTAATTGGAATATATGCATATATATGTGTGTATACACACATATACACATAACCCACCATTCAAATAGAGCTTAGTTTGCATTTTGTACCTTTGTAATTTGCATATGTATAGTGGCAGTATGTGTGTTTGTGCAGCTTGACTGCTAAGGGTTTTATGCACCTATGTTTTAGCCAGCTCTTTTGACCGTTGCCGTGAACCCCTCGCTCAAAAATTCCTGACCCCCATCATCCACTCTTCCCTGTCCTTCGTCTCTGCTTCAAATATGACTAATTTAGGGAATACAGTCATATCCATTTATAGAATTCTCCTAGTCAATTTTGTAATCATTTTATTTTTTTAATTGACTAATCATTTATACGATGTTCCTAGTCAATTTAGTAATCATTTTAATTTTTAATTGACTAAACATTTCTTTTTAAATTGATATAATATTCAACATCTTTATATTAGACTAAACAATAAAATATACTATATAATTATTTATGTATGTATGTATGTTTCTATTTGAGACATAGACATACATACTTATACACACATACCTAGATGTATGTGTGTATAGTATGTATACACACATACATGTGTGGATGTGTGTAGACATACTATACACACATACATGTATGCATGTGTGTATACATGCTATACACACATACATGTATGCATGTGTGTATAGTATGTATACACACATGCATACATGTATGTGTATAAGTATATACACACATGCATGCATGCATGTCTGTATAGTGTGTATAGTATGTATACACACATGCATACATGTATGTGTGTATAAGTATATACACACATGTATGCATGCATGTCTATATAGTATGTATACACACATGCATACATGTATGTGTGTATAACATGTATACACACATGCATACATGCATGTGTGTATAGTATGTATACACACATACATACATGTATGTGTACATATAGGATACTATACACACATACAACATGTATGTGTGTATATTGTACACACATACATACATACTTTGGCCAAAACATAGGTGCATGCCACCCGAAACTATGGAGTGTATGATAGTGTTGTAATACTACCATTATATATATGCAAGTTGCAGGTCTACAATTACATTTCTATTAAAGTGATCATATGTATGCTTTGTTTGTTCTTCAATTAAAGTGACTGTAAATATTGGCCCCTCTCCCTTATAGCTATGTGTGATGATGATTGACTCCTACTTATGTTAATATTAGGTTAATTAGATGCATGGTTAGTTTGTTCATCAATTACACTCAATCTTACATGTATGAATTTGTTGTTACACTATATACAATTTTTTGATATGTTTTCATTTCAAATCAGCTCAACTAGATGCATGGTTAGTTTGTTCTTCAATTACAATCGATCTTACATGTATGCATTTTTTGTTACAATATGTACCAATGTTAGATATGCATATGCATATTGCATCTATGCAAATATGCATATATGCAATTGTTGTATGAAGTTAAATTTCAGTATGTTGTTTGAGAAATGGTATTAACATAAGTAGGAGTCGGCATATGGTTAGTATGTTCTACATTTGTTGTATGATGTTATATTTCAGTATGTTGTTACACTATGTACCATTGTTATATATGTTGCATATACATATGCATATTGCAAATATGCATTTGCATATTTTATATGCAATTGTTGTATGAAGTTAAATTTTAGTATGTTGTTTGAGAAATGGTATTAACATAAGTAGGAGTCAGCATATGGTTAGTATGTTCTGCATTTGTTGTAAGATGTTATATTTCAGTATGTTGTTACACTATGTACCATTGTTATATATGTTTCTCATTTCCAATCACCTCAATTAGATGCATGGTTAGTTTGTTCTTCAATTACACTCAATCTTACATGTATGAATTTGTTGTTACACTGTGTACAATTGTTTGATATGTTGTTCATTTTGAATTAGCTCAATTAGATTCATGGTTAGTTTTTTCTTCAATTACAATCAATCTTACATGTATGCATTTGTTATTACACTATGTACCAAATTTAGATATGCATATGCATATTGCACCTATGCAAATATGCATATTTGCAATATGCATATGCATATATGCAATTGTTGTATGAAGTTAAATTTTAGTATGTTGTTTGAGAAATGGTATTAACATAAGCAGGAGTTAGCATGTGCATGTGCATGTGCATACTATCAGCAATTTCCTTCTCCATTTACATTTAAATTAGATGAATGGTTAGTTTGTTCATCAATTACACTCAAACTTACATGTATGAATTTGTTGTTACACTAATAATTTCAGTATGTTGTTTGAGAAATGGTATTAACATAAGTAGGAGTCTACATATGCATATGTATGTGCATATTGTCAACAATTTCCATGTCCATTTACATTTAAATGAGTGGACACCTTGTTAATTTCCATAACCATCCTTTATGTTGTCATCGACCACTCTCCCTTTAAGCTCTATTATGGTCAAAATATTTCCAACCCATTCAAATACAACATTACCATACATATGTATGC